>CAJNJA010014519.1:12568-37763 GCA_905231915.1 Symbiodinium necroappetens | reverse complement strand
TTTTGTGTTGTTGTAGACAGGGAACATTAGACACTAATTAGTATCATTATATTGGTTTGAACGATGTTGTGTTGTCGTAGAGAGGGAATAGTAGGCAATACTTAGCATCATTGTCTGGGTTTGAGCAGGCCTGCGTCGTCGTGGACCAGGGATAATAAGTAATACTCACTATCATTAATCTTGGTTTGAGCGGCTGTGGCATACAAGACTTGTCTAAAAAGTACAAGAAGAGGCTTCGAGGTAGGTTTTGGAAGGGGGGGGTAGCATATATATGTATATATACACAAGTAAATACACCCATATACGTGTACATATATATATGTATATATACACACACACATACATACATACATACATGCATGCATGCATACATGCAAATAATATGCTACCCCTACTCCAAATTCTTGGACTACATTTTTTTAAGGAATCCTTTTTGATGTATTGGTAGTTATTCCGCTCTCCCTCCTCGTCACATAGCCAAAATGTTGGTCCTACATCGAAGTTTGGTTCACATACGCATACGCAATGCAGTTTTTTCTGATCAGGACCGCCATCGTAATGTGCATCATCGTCATCATCATCATCGTCGTCATCATCGTCATCAGGAACTATCAAGACCGTCATCACGATCTGTATCATCACCGACATTTCCCAACTAGACTCGCGATTTGAGCTCTTATGTCAAATGTTTGTTCACATCGGAAGCCGGAAGGGTTCTTTCACTGTGTGATGTGTATGTTCTAAACTCATGAATGATATTGTTTATTTGGAAGTCCAGGTTGATGAAGGTTTTCTTATTTCCTCAGCAGATGTTATCATGATACCCAAGAAGCAAGCAACTGAGAATCCCTTTTTGAGTCAGTAGTGTTTAAGGTTCCATATTTACATGTATTTACCGTCTGTTTCGGTATTCTAAATAAGCATACAGTTAGGACTGCTTGTGCAAGTCTTCGGCTGCTACCTCAGTACCGCTTACAGGTAGCGAGTTCAAGATGTGAAGAGGGTCCAATGTCCTCTAATTCTCATTCTAAACACAAAATTCGTTTATACTAGTGGCCACTCGATGCGAATTCAATATTTGTGTTACTTGGCACACATTCAATATTCCATGTGGGCAGACGAACCACATGGTCAATGGTTCACGTTCATATGCTCAGAAGCTGGCTAATGTTGACAGTTTGCTCAATGATAACCAATGCGAAGACATGCTAAAACAGCTAGTATACAAAGACCGTTTTATGAAACTTAACCATAAAAAGGATGATGTTTGACCAGTGTTCACTTGAGGCTATCTTCAGTCAGCTAGTCGTTCCGTGATGTTTCAGCCAATGTGCAGGCAGTGCTGCTAGAGTTGTCGGTTGCAGCGCTTGACGCTGTGCTTTGAGACTTCACTGGGGCTCCCGCAGCGGCAGTGGCATGTTAGATGCAGAAAACCCTGTGCGATTCAAACGCGCAGTACTGATGCAGTGAAATGTTGTGATGGCAGCATCATTGAAGACGTTTTTGGTTTTGGTCATTATTGTTGTCTCCTTGTCGATCGAACCCTCCGGTAAGGCTTAGCTACTACGTCTTGTACGATTGTCTACCTAGGTATCACTACTGCAGTGACTTACAACCAAGGTTCATCAAGATTGAACCATATTGAACCTTCTAAACGGCCATAGAACAAGTCTTGCTGAACGAACGCTTGAAATCACTTAAGTGCTATGTGGGTCATGCCTGGTCATCAAGCATGTGCGCTCGGAAATAGCACATCCTGTGAAATAGCCATCGTTATTGCAGCCGAACATGTACATATTATATTGAAGTTACAGTGGCTGGCTGGTATTGAACTTTTGGAGTACTGGAAGTTCGGCTTTGTGGAATTGCGGTGTTTTTGATGTCGAGGTGTTTGAAATTTTGGACATGTGGGCTTGTGGATTGTGGAAGTTTGTTTTTCCTGGAATTTCGGATTATTGGAGTTATGGTGACCATTATGGTGTATTGGGTTTTTGCAACAGGATAAGGCGGCGCAAAGCTTCCAAGTCCTCGCAGACGAAGCATTTCGATCCGAGGCCTGCCACGCGACCAATATACTGTAGGGTTTAACGACGATTGATGGAGGGTGTGCATAAGGGTTCCATCGGCTTTTTAAAAAGGGCAGCATAGGGTTTAGCAGCTGCGCGCTGCAAGAGTTGTAGGTTCGGTTTGGGCTCTTCTTAGGTTGCGGGTGCTTGGAAGGTCGCAATACAGCATTTGTTTTGGGACTGACCCCGTGTTGCAAGTGTAAGTCCTGGTTGAACTCACTTGGAGGACTTAAACCTTGAAGATGTATTCTCCTGGTTCAAGGCTGCATTCGTCAAGATTTTAGTTCGACGGATGCAGGGCTGAAGGCTTTAAATAGGAGACCGGGTAGAAGACATGGCAGAATCGATTCCGCCTCGCTGAGCGATTGGGGTCAATTTCTGTGCTGGCAGAACAGGTCCGCGAATTCTTCCTGACCCTCCCCATGGCCTTGGAGCGGGAGGACGGACATCTTTCCTGCAAGAATGCTCGTTGCCGACTTTATGACCGGACTGCTCCTTCCTTCCTTCCTTCCTTCCTTCCTTCCTTCCTTCCTTCATCGTCCTTCCCAGTTTTTGGCGAAATCAGGCGCATGAGCTTCGCATTCAACATGTTGTCTCTTTCTGTTTGCTATCTGGTCGACTGCTACGTTTGGTTTGTGGATCTGGGTTGAATTTGCTACTTGCGTTGGGTTACAAGGGTCCAGCAGAGCCGATTCGAAGAGAGGTCCCAGAGGCATCCTTGACGCTCCCACCCCCACCCTTGGAGAAAGCCCCTTTTGGCGGAAGGCGCTGGCAGCTCATGTTAGTGAGAAGCGGATTGTGACAGTCATTTTGGAAGGAGTCGTCAGGAGCACGCGGGAATTGCAACTGCCAGTGATTGCATGTTGTTTTGGCTCAAGAGAGTTGGGCTCCAACCACGTGCATGTTGCACGAGAAATGCGCTATGCCTCTGTTCCACTTTCGGTGCTCTGCTATTCTAGGAACCCTACCCGAAGTCGGCAGCAGTTCTCCCCCGTTACATGGTTGTCTGCTTGTCTCCTGCTGTCGGTGTTAGGACCTTATTGTGGTGCATGCTGCTTGGGACGAAGCGACGGGGCCCTGGCACGTGGTTGTCTTGCAGCGTTCGGCATCCTTCTGCCCTCGGCCTTTGCCTACGCTTTTTGAGCCTTATAGGTCAGCGGAGAAGCTGAGAAGCTTCGATGGAAACGCGGCACGTCCCAAGTTTCAAGACCTTTTTCCCCTTCTACCAGCTGTTCTGAATTCGTAGCTTTCAGGAAGCTTTCCGTAGTCTTACAAGCGGAGGCCATTGGAGCCTATGATTTCTTCGACAAGCAGATTCAGGAGCCCTACAGACAGAGGCAGGCAGGCAGGCGGACGGACAGACGGGCGGACATATGTGTTAAGCAGTGTGCAGAAAGGGCGGCCCACCTGTCTGATGTCGTCCGCACTAGTGGCATCTGCAGGAAGCAATAGTGGCAGAGAGTATCACGGATCAAGATGAGATCGATATGCGCGAGCAGAATCTGAACCCCATCAAGGTCATGTCCTCCGGCTATGAAGGACCATCGAAGCTGCAGATCCCTGATCGGTTTGAAGCTTCATCCCCGCCGCAACCCGCACACCTGAGAACCCCGTAGCTTGCCCCGAAACCTGCGCCTGGAGCCGGAAGCCATAAAGCATAAAGTTCGGCCCCGAAGCTTCCTACTTGTGCAGCCCAAGCCGTTGAGACTGGAGCTTGAAGCTGAAGCTCTAATATGTGTAGGAAAGGCTGCCGAACCCTTCTTCGCGGGTGGCAAGATGCGGACTCTGGAGCGCCTGAGGTGAAGGGATGTTTGAACCCTCGAAGCCCGAAAAGCCTTCCAATCTCCTGCAGGTGGTGGGAATCTTACGAGGCAAAGGATGACAGGTCCCTGAGTCTGAGCTGGGAGGTGTTGTGCAGTTGAGGACTGCTGCGCTTCAAGATTAGCTGGAGGGTTCCAGTGCTGGCGTCCCGAAGGCTGGTGGTAATCGGGCACTACTGGCGCCGATTTCTGGACGAGGTGAGCCCTCAAGTCTCCGAGAAGTATCCGTGCCTCGATGCAAGCAGTTTTCAACGGAAGGCGAAAGCGGAAAGGCATGTCAGTGTCGGCTCTCTCGTATCAAGGAAAGGCTTTGCTCCGTCTGGTGCCGACTCACGGCTTCAAGCTTCGCATTGAGATGCACCGTGCAGCACTGGGCAATGCACGGGAACTTTCTCGTCTCGATTCAAAGTTTTCGAAAGGACATGTTTCCCGGCTACTCGCCGAATAGTTTGCTGGGGACAAAGAGGAAGGCAGGACCTGAAGAAGGACCTTGTGTCTTGTCTGTGTTCTCCAGTTGCATGGCTGCAGAGAGTCCGTGTACGGAAGCTGGCAGGTAATGTGCATCGACTTCTCTGTCGGAGTACGATACGAAGAGAGGGGCATGGGAAGCTCGTCTGCATTGGAGAGAGGCAAGCTTCAAATCTTGATTCTTTATGTTCAGCCGCTGGTGGCATCCTTCTACTTGCAGCGGTCTTCTCGGAGGTTTGCCGGAGGGCAGCTTGGGTACGGCGCTTACAGCACTGCGGCTCCCCGAGATGACACTGCACCGGAATGATGCCAAAGTTCTGTTGTGCGGGTGACCAAAGTGTCCCCCCTGGCAGATCGCTCGGCAAAGCCATGGCATGCAGCACTCACAGCCCAAAATCTTATGGGAATGGCAACGCGCACCCTTGCCTACCCGACAGATTCTGGGCCATTCAGGTCTGGCAAATGAGAGTCGCAATCCGGGCAGCTTGATCCGGACCAGGCGGGCGACGGTTGCGACAACGGCAAGGTCGAGCCCTCTTACGTTTGTGAATACCAGGGGAGGTGGCTGGCTCAGAGACTTCCCGCAGGAGACAGGGAGTCTTCTCCACACACATGCACAAGCAAAGAAGGGGAGAGGGCGAGAGAGAGAGGGGGGACCGCTGTGTCCTTTTCCCCGTCGAGAGAGAGAGAGCGAGAGAGTGTAGCTGTTTTGGCTCAAGTGCTGCACCTTTGCTTGGGGGTCTGTGACACCCCTTGCATCGGGGAGGGAGGTGGCTGGTTGACTAGGGGTGTACCCCCTGGAGAGCCTGCCCACTTAACTCCAGCGGTGCTTGAGTCATACGCCCGCCACATTTCTCATCAAGTAGCCCGTCTATGTAGTGCCTCCGCGTGCAGCCATAGACCTGTACGTCAAGTTTGCTGCCCTACGCGACCTTTCCTTCGGGGCTGCCCTCGGCGACTTCGGTGACTTCACTCCAGGAGGGCGACTGCAGCAGGAGTTCAACGTCGTGCCCTTTCACGCCTCTTTCCGAACCAACAGGGTGCGATTCCCTTGCTGCTCAACGGGTCGTAAACTTTGACCAGGTTGTGCAACGTGACACTTTCTCCTCGACACTGTGAGTAAAATCCTTGCCTACGTGGTTGGGGGAGGTTTTTCCCTTCTGTCGAGACACACAGGCCACCTCACTACTACTTCCGAGTCCTAAGGCAAAGCGAGCAGGAACTGGCTGACGATGATGCCGCAAGCCGTGCAGACAGGCTGGGGACAACTCGTGCGACGCAGAGGACCCGGGGGACAAAACAAATATGCCGGTGATCGTGAGTGAGTGAGCGAGGCAGTTTCTTTCAGAGGGAAACCCCGATACCTTTGCTTGCAAAGGCCCTTCTTAAGGGAAAAAAGGGCCAATGCTGTGAAGGGCTGTGCTGGTGTACATGTTTCTCTCCACTCTTTTCCATACGCCTTTTCGTTCCATCCGAGGAGTGTAGTGGCCGTAGGGGACACCCCCTTCAGCTCCAATTTTTAAGCCTTTTCTTTCTGACGGGCCTCTCCTTTCATCCAGGCAGTACTTTCATTCAAACTTATAGTCTTTCAAGCTTTCAAGCTTCTAGTCCGTGGTGCAACCGAAACCAGGGCAAAGCTCCACCTTTGCCACTAACCGGGGACATCTCTCGTCGTATTCATGCACTTAAGTTTGTTGTTCAATGTTCCCGATTGGAAGCCAGGGCTACTTTGAGAAGCCTTGTGGAGCGGTTTTGCCCTGCGTAACATACGGGGGCGCACTCGCGCGCGGGCTAGGGGTCTCCCCCTAGTCCGTTACCCTGGCGAAAGAAAGAAAGAGTGGAGCTGTGGGTTTGACCGCCCCCTATGCCCTGATGAAGAAGTGGAGCTGTGTCTGTTAAGCTTTCGAACTTGTTGAGGAGAGTTTTTGTTTCCGCAGTTACACAAGGTGTCAGCACAGAACTCACAGGTGTTGCAAGGGGGGATCGCGTGTGTGAACATTAAGGGTGCAGGCACACTGTGTGTTTCAGAGGGCGGTCTCCCCGGCCCTGTGCGGCCGAGCCTGACGAGGTAAAACCCCTGAAGAACACTTGAAAATTCTGCAGAGGACCGCAGGTGGGCACATGCGTGCGAGGGGGGGGGGCACCTTTTCTCTCTGGCCTGGTAGTGAGAGAGAGAGTTGTGGCTCAAGTCGACCTGCCTTGGAGAGGGGTGCTCAAAGACGGCCCCTCGAGTTGGCAGAGAGTGGCCTCTGCCTCCTCGGGGGGTGGACGACGGCAAGCAGACGCCAGCGAAGCGACCAAGAAGGAGAAGTGCACCTACGATGGAGGACCCCGCCAGGGAGGGGGATCCACCAACAAAGTTGGAGAGAACAAAAACCTGTTGCTTCCTTTGATACGTTTATTTCTGCTCTTTTGTTCGTTGAGCGTTTGTTCGTTTGTCGGTGCTGGGGGACATGTATTGTTTAATTCGAGCGTTTCTTGTGGGAACGAGCATTTCCTTGTAATTCGAGCGTTTCTGCCTCAGAACGGTGCTGCCGCGACCTGTCCATCAAAGGTACCATACCCCAAACATCCCAGACAATAAATCTATAGACTATATAGCTTCTGGGTTTGGATGCTGTAGGGCTGGTTAAGGTTATAATGGATATCCCCGCATATCTTGGGGCTGTAACACAAGACCTCCTTACGAATCCTAAACCCTAAGTTAACTTATTAATTTAACCCGAAGCCTACAGAAAGCTCAGGGCTCCCAGAGTTGCAGGCTGATCCCTGCAGTGTGCAGCACGCATGCATGTGCTATGATATCATTCGATGATCCGTGCTCCGCAATGGCGGTCCGTTGCCTTACGCATTGCCTCACTCGAGAAGGCACGCGAAAGCATCATGAGCATTCTGACTCGCAGCATGAGGTCGTCGTAGGGAGCCTTGGCTTGTCGGTTGGGGTGCTAGTAGCTTTGGGATTATACATGTGACTCGATTTGACCATCGCATAGTGTTGCCAGGCGGCTTTCTGGAACTGCTCAATCCTGGGCATGCTTCGGAGCCTGGCCAGGTGCGGGCCATCTCTCATTGTGTGTGCACCGGATGTCTTCTTGCACTGCACTTGATGGTTGGCACGATGTGCAACAAAACTTGGTATGTGTCGCTTTTTATCAAGCTGGTGCAGTGGAGCATGAGTGCGCATGTGTGTTCACGACGTTGCATAGAATCCTAACTGGCCGTGTGCTTTCGAAGCCATGGAAGAAACACCGGTGAAAGATGGAGCCTCCCAGCTCTCTCAGCTTTGGGAAGCTAATTCCACAGTGCGTCGTCGTGCAGCTACGTATGTCATGGCAGCTTCTACGCATGTATCGGTCCGAGATTCTGTGTCTCCTAGTATACTTTAAGATGATCCTGACACAAGCTCCCACGATCCAAGGTGAAGCTGCCTCCCAGTGGCCGGATTGATCGTGCCTGCATCGACCTCAATGAAGAGGTCCTGGAACCCATCATCCAAGAGTTGGGGACGCGAGTCGGGGTTGATGCACTCGAAGAGCACGTATTTTGCCTCTACAAGCTGATGAAACTTGCTCTTTCAGGTGCCTGGACATCACATGAGTGCATGGTATACACTAGCTTCTAGAGATAATCCAACATTGGATGCATTAAGGTCCTCAGGCATCTGCTCTTGCCTGGTCCTTGAAAAGGCTGGTTTCGGTCTTCAAGAGATCGATCGCCCGGCCCCACCGACCCAGGTCTGCCGTGATCAGAAAAATCATGACCAGTGCCGGGATTCCGGTGCCAGCCCGTGCCGCCGGTGATGATGATGATGAAAGTACTGACTATCACGAAGATGGTGATGAGGGAGAGGAAGAGGAGGAGATGGAGGAAGACCCTCCAATGGATATCGATCTGAGACCGGAAGATGTAGTGGCGGAGAAGGCACCCGATGCACCCCTCCTGAGCCTTGCACCCCCCTTGAAGAAAGCCAAAACGGAGTGTTTTGAGGAGGGCTCTGCAAAGGCTGGCGCCGGTGTGTTGGTGCCAGCGACTCCCAGTGATTCCGCCCGCGGGGCACGCAAGACAGCTCCAGTCCCCGAGCATCGGCCTCCCACGGAGCCCATCGTGGCCCCCACTGCTGTCACCACTGTTGTTGAAACTGCCACCAAAACTCATGGAACCCCCACCCCACCCCATGATGGTGGACGTGCTGCCCACAAAGATCGGATGAAGAGGTTGAAAGCCATTTTCGAGAGTGGCAAGAAAGCTAAGGATGAGGAAGCAGGTGCGTTCATTGCAGAGCTCATGCACACGTATATGTGTACGTATAAGTTATAAATTTAGATGTGCATGA
The DNA here is from genome assembly GCA_905231915.1 of Symbiodinium necroappetens. Classification (NCBI taxonomy): domain Eukaryota; class Dinophyceae; order Suessiales; family Symbiodiniaceae; genus Symbiodinium; species Symbiodinium necroappetens. The sequence continues at coordinate 29,076 of CAJNJA010014519.1, read as the reverse complement.
GAACCCCGGAAGGAACAACGACTCCGTTGTCGGCTATTTCGACAGCACCATCCTCCACCGAAGGCCTAGCCCTCAACCCAAGGCCCTAAAAAGTAAACCCCCCCTCCCTCTCTCTCTCTCTCTTTCTCGGTCTCGTGCACCTTAAGTTAACCCTCTCAGCAGCGCAATCCTTCACCCCGGTCCTCAGGTCTCGCGAGGAGCTTCCACGTGATACTGAAGCTCAGTGGAGATGTTGCGGAGTGCCAGGCCTGTGGACTGACAGGTTCCATTGACATGTTCAACACGATGGAGTGTAGCGGGGCGCGTTTGAAGAAGATGCGGGAACTTGTGCCTAGCCTTGCATCTTATTCATGCATACAGACCAAAACCCTTATAAACCCTAAACGCTAAACCCCTTAACCATGAGATCGGTTATCCGCTGGCATTCCGAGCTGTCGTGTGCATGCATTAAGGAGAGGCTTCGGGAATTCCAGGAACAGTTGCTTGCCCAGAAGAGACAGCGACTCTATGAGAAGGAGAAGTTTAAAGTGCCTGAAATCCCCTCCAACTGCCGCTGTTCCTCTACTGCAATCATATCTCTATACACCCATAGGCTGCACATCCTTGACACTTAAACCTTGCCTGGCCCAACTGCTCATTGCTGAGGCACAGACAATCTGGAGACCCAGGTTTGGGATCAGGATTCGCAGCCTCCGTATGATCCGTTGTGCAAGGCTTTGTCTTTTGAAGGGGCAGAGGAGGGGACCGAGACTTCCAACCCCGCCCCGAAAGACACCATCCCCGATGCTCTCATCAGTGTGGGTAGCCCGACACGCAAAACCGCAGCTAGCAAGAAAGGCTTGAAGGACCAGGAGAAACATGAGGCCGACAAGGGCCAGGAGAAACCTGAGGCTTGCGACAAGGGCCAGGAGAAAGCTAAGGTGTGCGACAAGGGCCACAAGGAGAAAGCTCACCCTCCCAAGGAGAGCCTGAAGCCTGAGGCTGCTGAGGGATCGCTTCCGGCGAAGCCTGCATGCATGGATAAGATTCCTGCTTCCATGTCACCCGATGAGCAAGTCGGTCGCCCAGTGAAGGAAACGGCCGAAACCGACGAGGAGGAGCAGCAAGAGGGCTTCGAAGATGTCGAGATGGCTGAGGGCAGCGAAGGTGAGGGCGATGATGATGATGGAGAGCAGGATCTGGACGGGGAGGAAATGGAGGACGAGGAAGGGGAGGAGTCAGATGAGGATCATGAAATGCATGAAATGCCAGCGAAGCGGCCAGCAGGCAAAATCGCCACAAAGGCACCCAAGGCGAAGGCCAAGGCAAAAGGCAGAGGAAAAGGAAGGGGAGGAGCCAAAGGCACACCCAAGGCAAAGGCGAAGGCTAAGGGTAAGGCAAAAGCGAAGGCGAAGGCAAAGAGCTCCTCAAAGAAGGCACCCAAAGGGACCACTGAGGATGAGATGAAAAAGCTCAAGAGCAGAAAGTCCGTGGCGTACCACAAGGCCCGAGCGGAGGCCCTGGCTGCAGGTATGTCGGCTGAGGAAGCATCGGAGATCGCCAAGGAGGCTACTTGATGTGAACCTATAGATTATAATTTGCCCCTAGGCCCAAGCTCCAAGATCCCAAAACCACTGTAAGGGTCTCTGGTTTATAATTATCGATAGATAGTTCGGTTATCGAGGTCTATAATATTTTAATTATAATATTTCTTTCTCTAAGGAGCAGCAATTTTTAAGTATATACCCTAAACCCTAGGCCTACAAACCCTAAACCCTATAAACCCTAAACCCTAAACCCTAAACCCTAGGCCCTAAACCCTAAACCCTAAACCCCAAAAAAGCCAGCATGTCGCTCTGAGGCGTATCGCTCCACGAACTAGCTGCTTGACATTTTGCCAAGCACAAGCCAGCAAGTTTTGATGATTCTGCTGGAAGGGTTGGGGCCCTGAAAGACACGCAGTATGCTGCGCAGTGATTAGATCTTGTTCGCTGCCGACCCTGGCACTCTTATGCTGCCGGGCTAGTGTGATGCATACTGTGCATAGTCGACACCAGGCTTTTAAAGTGCTTTGACGACACTACACTTTCGAGTCCTTCGAGACCGGGGTTGTCTCGAGCATCGGAGCATCGATCTGTCATGAGAACAGCAAGAAAATACTGTCTGCTGCTTTGCTATGTTCCTCATGTGCATGATGGCTAGCACTGACTGCAGCGACTTGCTCTAGCTCAATTCTGTTGTGCTGTTTTGGGGAGTTCGCGCAGGTCTCGATGCTGATCTATGGAGAGGTGGGCCTGCCGATCGATATCCAAGGGCACTGCTGTCTAGTTTTCTGAAACGTGTTTCGCTTATGGTGCTTGCACTGATCACTTGAGTGTGCACATGAGCTTTGTCCGGTAAGACTGGGCTTCAGAGTGCATGCTGTGCAGAGCTATTCAGCCATGCCGGTGCCACGATGGGAGTCTCTGGTCCCAAGTCTGGTGCAACTACAGGCACCCAAGGTGCACCATGCACTACATATTGAGTGTTCTGCATACTGTGTCTAGCATGCATTCCCCCTGTGCAGACACATGCATATATATGCCCAAGGTCTTGATTGGATGTGTGTGCCGGCTGCACTAGTACACTGGCCGTTGCAAAGTTTGATGTGCACACTGCTACACGTACATCATTGAAACCACGCCCATCGCGTGCCTCCAGGTGCTTCTGTTGACATGGACCCAGAACGTCGACCTGCGGATGCAGGTGGAGATGTTTGAGCTGTTCTGTGGTGATGCGAGGGTGAGCCAAGTCTTCAGGGAAGCTGGTGTTTCAACCGTATCCTACGATGTGCAGTTCTCTCCAATGGGGAGATCCATGGACTTTCTTTCAGCAGGAGGCTTTGCGTCAAGGGCTGAGTTCCATTTACGTTTTCACCGGATCACGTGTATAACGTACTGCTGTTAACTGATCAGTCACGAGTAATCTTAGGTTGGCGATGGCATGTGTTTTACGACAAAGCCCCAACGCCATGAATGTATTGGCCCCGACTTGCTCGAGTTGGACCCAGATATCCCGTGGAACCTCATTGCGATCTCCTATAAATCCGGGGGGTCGAGCTGCTCTGGACTTTGTTAGAGATGGCACGATGACGGTTTCAAGGCAGGGCGGTTTAGGGTTTAGGGTTTTGGGGTTTAGGGCTTTGGGGTTTAGGGTTTAGGGATTAGTAACTCGATCAAATAAGAAAACCCTTCCAGGATGGTGCTCCTGTTGCTCCTCATTGTGGCCGTGCACGCAGTGTTCTTGATAGAACAACCCAGAGGCTCAGATGATGTCTTTCCCTACCACGAGCGGTTTTCTTGGTTCGTGAACAAAATCTGCTATGTGCCTCGTGCTGATCGTCTTAAGACCCTTAAATTATTGCAACCCCAATCCTCAACCCTATCTCTTAAGATTGGTATAGATCGGTTATAATTTAAACCAGAAGCCCTAGCCGTTTCCTACTCCCTGAACCGGTACTATCCTATGCAACGACAATCCAAACAATTAATCCTGTGTACTATATTTTCCGCATCATAGCACAAGGGCGGGAAAACTATCATAATATAATATAACAATTGGTATAGCTGTAGATTATATATTATAAATCATAATTATAATTCTATGGCATACATGGGGGGAACAGGAGGGTTGGGGGGGGTCCCCAATAGGATCCATACAGGCCAGTTGATCATTCGCGCCGAAGCGACCGCAGAGCCTCTATCGCTCATTTCTGTGTGCTGACTCTGAGAGTGATTGCGATGTCGATGTTGAAGTCGACTGCGAAATGGGGGGTGTGTCAACAGTGTCCGCCCACAGTCACTTTGGGTCCGGTGCAGTCACCCCAGATTCGGTCCAGTGAAGATGCATGAGCAGTGCGTGGACTGCAAATGCCACATGCACGCACAGTGCTGGTGTCATCATGTCAAAGAATTAACCAGTGCCGTTAATCTACATTGCATGATTGGCTGGAACCATTTTTGTACTCGAGCCATATAACCCAATATCATATATGTGTTTTCCCACACGGTCTGTATACATATCGCACTAACTACCACTTGATACTACTGTGTCCTACTAGGGTCCATGATTAAAATTCTCCCGGTGTTGGGGGTTTCCTCCCGACTCCTGCTTGTAACACAACTTATATAATTAATAGATATATTTCCATTACCCCTGTAGTGCATGACCACACCTACTTTAAACACTACTCCTACTACCTGGGGCTGTGATCGCCAGGGGGAACATGTTTAGGTCTTCTAGGGTTTATGATGCGAGGGTTTGGGACTTAAGTCAAGTGTGTAGGGGTTTATAGGTTCTGTGAATTTCAACAACTAAAGATGCGCAGGCCTGGTCTGTAGTCCTACCGACCTTATACACCCTAAGCCCTACACCCTAGGCCTTAACCTATAACCAACACGGCCGAAGCCCTTCCTCACAGGCCTGATCATCAATGGCCAAGATTCCACCCTGCAGTGCATGGGATTCATAGGGGCGTTGGTTTGCATTCCCCAAAATCCAGCAGAGCATCACAATCCCTACGAAACAGAACCCTCCCCAACACACAAAACCCTTCTAGTCCCCAAACAACAATAGCAATCTCTTGTCCTAGCAGCAAAGAAGCCGTGTGCTGCCCAGGTATTTCGCGACACTTTCTATCTGCAGCACTATGGTGCCCCGACCCCGAAGCCGACCATCGTATGGACGAATGCAAAATCCTTTGCTGTTGGATTTGTCTCGAACTGAGTTTATACAAACCTGCATTGATCATGCCCAAGCCTATATTTTAAATTCTGCAATGCAAGCCCAGGACGCTGGCCCATTATGCCGTGCAACGAAACCGAGCCAGTTCTCAACAGCCCGTCCGAATCCTACCAGGGTATACATTACGGCCCGTAATATTCCCATTCCCGTGATGCAAGGCCACTTCGTGGACAAGCACGGTGTGAAGCGCTTCACTGGCTACAAGAAGGAGCTTCGGGCAAGCGGGTGGGGCTCCTGGCTAGTCGTTTCTACTTCCGCTTGTGCTGCTTCTGCCACTGATGCCACTACTAGCCATATTACCCGCCCCAAACCCGCCCTATGATCCTAAAGTTGAAACTTTAAAACCCAAAGCAACAGAAACAAAACACACAACCACGTATACATAAAAGTCCCCCACCCCCGCAACAGCAAGAAACATTATAACTGCAATCGCATCCACAACGACCGCAACCACAACAACAACATGGGCTATAAACCTCTAGTCCTTATTAGTGTAGTAGTGCAGTAGTAGCTGTAGCAGCAGCAGTAGTAGTAGTAGTAGTAGTTGTTGTAGTGGTAGTAGTAGTAGTAGTAGTAGTAGTAGTCGTGGTGGTGGTGGTGGTGGTGGTAGTAGTAGTAGTAGTAGTTGTTGTTGTGGCAGCAGTAGCACTCGTGGTGGCAGGAGGAGGAGCAGGAGCACGTGTTGTTGCTGCTCGTGTGCCTCGAGAGTGCAGAATCTCTGCATGAGCCTCTCCTAGTGGTGATGGTGATGGTGACGATATTGTTGTGGAGGTAATTTGGCATACAATATCATTTCTTGTGGGTCCTCTCACCCACTGCGGCAACTGCACGTCAAGCTGAAGTCAAGTCTGTGATTACCCAGCGATATGGCAACGACGAGCTCGATTGATAGCCGGCCAGCCGCCGACATGCATACAGATGCAGCTCGCATTATGGCAAAGTAATGTGTCACCTGCGTTGTCTTGGACCTCAATGTGTGACGTGCTTGCTTGAGATCGTCAGGAACGGCGCAAGGAGAAGGAGAAGGAACGCAGAAAGGAGAAAGAGAAGGAGAAGGAAAGAGAAAAAGACAAAGACAAGGCCCCAGCCACTGATTGGTTGCTCTATTAATGGAGAGGTGCATGCCGGTTTGGATTCCGGGGCCATTAATTAGTGAGGCGTCAGACACGGGAGCAGCAGCTAGCTAAAGGAGAACGATGGAGAAAGTAGACAGTCTTGTTGTTTGAGACAGTATTTTGGACAGTTACCCAGTTAGACCCTACATGCTGCAGGCGAGTGAAGCAAATACGCACAACCCGAAAATCCGCATCCCTCACAGCCAAACCGAACTTAACGTAAGAGGCCAAGAAAGAGAAGGCACGAAAGACGAAAGCCAAAAAGAAGCGCGAGGAGGACCTTTGATATACTTCGGGTCTATAGGGAACCCGGAGATAAGATAAGATATAAGCCAGATGCTGGTAAGGTATTAAGCCAACACTCTAACTCTAAGCCATATGGCTGCACGGCGCAGGACTTGGAGTGTAAAGGGCTTCATGCAACTTGTGTTGGGGTCTACTTGCTGCGATAGTGAGTTGAATCGAACCTAGGGTTCATAGGGTTCAGCAAAGCCCGTCTCCCCAATCTCAGAAGGCAAACCGAAGCCCCAGGCTCTTGTCTGCGAGAATCAATGTTCCAAGCCAGGGATGCAAACGAATCGACGACCTAAACAATCCACATCAGGGGTTTCCACGACTTGGTGGTGTTGCCTATGGTGATCCAGATGCGAAACCCCATCTTTGTTACAGCTACTGCTGTCAAGTTACGAGTTTCAGGGCGCCAGTAGCCCCAGGTTTGGAGTCCGCCCCCTTGCTTTGAGGAGTCCTACAGCTACTCTTCGTCCTCGGACGAGTCGAGAAGTCGGCGCAGGAAGAAAAAGAAGAAAGAGGTTCCCTTGGGGGAAGTTACGGCTTCCGTGCCCTCCTTTGGAAAGTTTGGAGTTTGGAGTCCTGACCTTCTAAGCTTCAGGTGAAGAAGAAGAAGGCCCAGGACAAGAAGAAGAAGAGGAGCCCGTGCGTTGCCTTCGCAGGGGTGTCATCCGAGGGCATGGTGGCACACCTAAGAAGACCGGGTCCCTCATGGACCTCGGAGGTTGGCGGTTCTTCGATATCGTGAAGGTCTACGGAGTCTGGGTCTGGTGTTTTAAGTCAGTTCTTGTGCCCCAGGGCCCGTCAAGCTCGAACCCCACATGAAGTGCATGTCAGTCATGGCATTCATGAGCAGAGCTCCTGCTGCTGTGCAGGAAGGACGGCGACTGCCCAGCCCCCAGCACACGGGAGTCACCTCCGCAGTCTCCCTCTACAGAAGCAGCTTTTCGTCTGGCCATCCCAGAACTCCTCCACCCCGAAAAGACTCGAAACCTCCATGTGGACGCCAGCACCTGAAGCCGCAAAGCTCGACACTCCTCCGAACCCCCTCAAACGCCACACTCCTAGAGGCCTCCTCGAGATCGGCAGTTCCAGTAGCGGCGACCTGGCCCCTCGACGCATCTTCGGGGCTCCCTTTAGGGTTTATAGGGTTTAGGATTTTAGGGTTTTAGGGGTGTGAGAGAGAGAGAGGGTTTAGAGTTCAGAGCCAGTTTCCCCCATACTATCTTAGAAATCCTGGTGCTTTTATACCGTGTTTTGGTAGTCTGTCCTAAGACGGCATGTGGAAAAGAGGACGTGTAAAGGCATTGGTAATGTAACATCAAGGAGTTAGTTTGTAGCAACTGGTGGGCAAGCGACGTTTATCCGGCTCGGAAGGCTTCGAAGATTGCTACGTAGCATAGCTGCTGTTGATTTCTGCTATCACGGTAATGTCGCGATTGCAAGTACTATCAGCCGGTATAACTTTCCATGCGGACCTGTCCGCAAAATTCTGCCACTTGCAATTCCAAGCAGTTCGCCTAACCCCTCCGGGATTGTCCGAGCGCGAGTTCCGAAACCCTAAACCCGCAAACTGCGAGCTTTGGACCTTATCTGGCTCGGCCGAGCATGAGAGCGGAAACCCTCAACCCAAACCAAGTAGCGCAGGAAATTGTGGCAGAGACTTCCGGGCCGATCCTGGCGCTCGCCAACAGCACCCCTCCCGAGCCGCCAGATTCCCAATGCTTTGGGGGGATTCGGGGAGCTCGGGCTCAGAGAGGCAGAGGGTTCAGGGGTTTATCCTCTTCCGCGGCGGCTTCGAAGGGCGGCAACGCAGTGTTGTACCAGGTTGTCGTTTCCAGCTGGTGGCTTTTTGTTCGGCCGGGTTTTGAGATGAACCTTCGAATAGTTATGGTGTTTTACAGGTCAGATGGTCAGTTACTCTCAATGTTGTGAGGTTTGTGCATACCGACAGTCAACAACGGGGTTTCTTCAGTGGCGCTGCCCAGGGGTGCCGCAGGAAAGCAACTTTCCAAGCCTTCTAGCACAGGAAGACGTTACCAAGCCGTAACCCGTAACTGGCAAAGGATCTGTGATCTTCCTCGTTTGGAGTTGGCAGTGGTTTTTTTTTGGGATCCTTGGGCCATAGGAACCTTCAAAGGACGAGAAGCAGCTTCTTTGGATCAGGCCCACCATGGAGACGGCTTTTGAGGAGGTGACCGATGAGCAGCGTGCTGCGGCTCAGATACGTTCTAGGGCCACCCGTTTTCAGCCGCACCGCCTTACCTTTCAGTGCAAAAGACTGAAAGCCAGAGAGGGATTATTCCGAATTTGACAGAGTTTCCCTGCTAACTTCCTACACCACGTCACCAAAATAGCTTCAGCCACTAGTACCAGAAAGAAATCTGAAGGTTCCAACGCAACGCCACAAATGTGTGTGATGAGGTGGTAATATTACTAAGCCCTAAACAGCCGCTAGCCTGTTTGGAGGAGAACGGCTTGAACCTATGCCTACCAAAACCCCTTATAAAACCCCCTTAGATTACAAGACCCTATTCAACGCCTTGTGGCAAGTCTAAACGCAAGGACCCAAGCGATACCCTGACAGGCCCGAAACCAACCGAAAGGCGAGAAGCAAAGACGCCGCCTGGAGCGCTTCAGAGCCGGCGGCTCAAAGTTGTTGTTGCTTCTGTTATTTGTTGTGTGTGTGTGTGTGGGGGGGCGGAGAGTTGTTACTGTTTAGGGTTTAGGGTCTGTAGGCTTTAGGTTTAAGGCATGTGAGAATCGCATGCTTGCTTCCACGAGTATGTAGCAATCCATAACATGGGCATGGGCATGTGATGCATGACTATAAATATGTTAAGTGCCCCGTGCTTTTTCTAGTCACGTGTTGTGCCTGTGCCTTGCAGCTGCGGTAATGCTGCTCTTCTCTAGAACTCTAGAAGGTCAATCGGTCGATCGGAAAGCTGCAGCACAAGGTCCGTCAACCCTGCAACCGTACGTGTTGGTGCAACGAGCGGAAAAAGCGAACTGGGTGCCTGGCACCCTGAATCCAATGGAACCCTAAAGCCATCCTGAAGCCGAAACTGGTCCTGAGGAGCAGGCCGGTCCAAGCGCCTAAGCCCAAACGAGCTGTTGTGGAATCGCAAGGCGATACCACCGAGACCGCATTTTCCCTTTGAGGGAGCGCCCCCGAAATCCGCTTGTCGGTTAACTTACGAACCGGCTGGGAATGTCCATCGGCACCAGGAGGCATCGCATTGCTGAGTCCTTCTCTCAATCCCCACCCTGGTCCCCAAAAGACCTTCAAAATGGTCTTAATCTACCATAATAATATACTATATAATATACGATAATATACACTACATATATATATACTATAATATACTATAATTTAGGTTCCTATTGAAAGGGAACCTGAAGGTCTCAGAGCTTCCCGTGTGCTCAGGCGATGCAAGCTGGCTTGACAGCTCGCTTCTCATTCGGCCGACTGTGGCGGTTCCTTTCTTTCCTTTCCGAAACGGTCTGTACAAGTGCCGTTCTTGCGACGGTTCGGCGCATCAGAAGAGACTGCATCTGCAAGTAGCCGCCTTTGGTGGTCTAGGAGTCTAGGGTCGTCCGTTGCCCCTAAATTCCTGTGCCTCCGTGGTCCGAGGAAGGCGAGGGAGAGAACGAAACGAAAGAGGCACGGGGTGTCGTCACTTGTTCCGGTCTGCCGTCAAGGGAGGGATGGATGCATGTTATTTCCGACTTGCATAGCGAGCTTCATGATTTTGAGTTCTGGCCGTTCTTGATGCGGCAAGGCCCAAAAACTGACCGGCCTCATAGTTCGTGATGCCTTTCGCACTCAGATGGGCCAATGATGCAATCACTCAAGCTTCCCAGCCCCCAAAACGCAAAACCTCACACTCCTTTCTAGAACGCAGTGTATCAACAACGCAGAAATCCTACAAGCCCATGGTTCCTGCGGTTCAGGCCCCAACTCGCCTGGAAGTGAAGGTGCGTATCCCGGTCTCCGGTTTGGGATTCGCTATGTCTGACTGCGGCTCGAGGCCTTGCATGAGAACGGCCCAGGCTTGGGCACAGCTTGGCTTGCTCTCAGCCTCCTACACACTACCCTAGGGCTCCAGTTACCTAAATAGTGGGTTACTAGCCATATATTCTGTACCCCAGTAACCTACTATTTAGGTAACTGGAGCCCTAGGGCTATGCATAACGAGTCCACGCTTGACTGTGCATGCAGCATGTTGCCAGCCAGTCGAGACGACATTACCACCAGAGTTTAATGTAAATAGTGTACAATGCCACCATTATCATTGCGTGTCGTCAACGTAATCATCACACTACCAGAATCTTCTGGTATGCCGAAGAGCCGAATCAAGTCACAATGGTTCAAGGTCGTATGCTGGGGTTAGCTCGTAGCTTCCAAACGTCATCTCATTTTCCTGACCTTGGCTGCATCCCCAATCCCTCTCCGTTCGCCTGCTGAGGCCTCTGACGGGGACTCGGTGTTGGCCAAGCTCAGAGCACAGGCCAGAGTCTATCCGGCCATATAAATACAGCCACGAGAAAGCCCTTCAGCCAAGCGCCTAGCAGCATCCCGATAAGGTGGGACAGTAGGTAGGCTGCATGGAGAACGGTGGGCTGGTTCTTGTGTTTATCTAAATTGCTTTTTAAATCTCACGACAAGTCTCCAGCCTCCCAGCATTGGTGCCACTTTCGCTACCTGCCTGTTTGTAAGCTTCCGGACGAGCTTTGGTGTAGCAGCACGCTATTGCGCGGGCGCAGTGGCCCTCCTTTTGAAGTCTCTCCCATGGAACAGAGCTAGTTGCATGGCTTGTGTTTTGTCACGGCTGCGAGGCTGATAAGACAGATGCCCAGGAGAAAGATGAGAAGGCATTTCGCATGGAGGTACATGTCATATACCCCTGCATGTAAAGAGTGTTGTTCGAAGACTCCTCCCCGTGCCATAGCACTTGCAGCAAGGTTGTGAGCCACCCCTGATCCTGCACTCTTTCACTCCCAGGGATGTGGAAGGTCTTCAGTTCAGGGTTCATCTTTCCCAGCTTGAGGGCGCTGGGAACCCGGAAATGTCACGAAGATGAGAGAGCCGTTTTTTGGATCATGTGACAGCTTTATCCCTGCTCTCGACGGGTAGCTGGAGCCTAGTCAAGAGTCTGAATGGGCGTCGAGGGCGTGTTGTTATGTTTTTTTCAAAAGGCGCATGAGGTGGGGTTCTCAAACTTCGAGGCCCTTTAGATTCTCCGAAGGGTCAAGGACTGACATGAACGATATTTCATCGCGGGGACTCACTTGCGACGGAATCCGCGCTCAGCCCAAGCACCCATGCTGTCGTTCACCCTTTCATCTGACCAAGGCGGAAGGAAAAGCAGCGGAAGACGAAAAGTCTGCAACTTCCGAGGGGGAGGACGCTTCCTTGCTGCCGATCACCAACCTCGAAAGATCCCAAACCGCCCACGACCTTCTTGAAGCCTGAATAAAACCTAGGTCAGCCTACCACGAGCTCTAAACAAGAAAGCGCGACCCTGCCTGCCTTGAAGGATGAAGGAGAGGAAGGCGGCGAACAGGCGCATCAACATCATGCGCCGCTGTCTTGCGAAAACCGAGGTATAACTGTCATGTTGCTTGGGTTCAGGGTTTAGCGTTTGGCAATCTTCTAGAGCTGGTTAGCCTCATCGACACGATAAATCTCGCAGCCTTGCCACAACAAGCTAAGTATGGCGCATCTGACATTTTGACAACTCTGTAAGAAGAGCGCAACGGCGCTGGAGCCAGAACCTGCCAATCATGTTTCCATCTGTTCTAATTGTGAATAGCCATTGCTATTATTAGTATGATTACTATTACTATTATTATTACTATTATTATTAGTATTCTTATTAGCATTATTATTATTATATGATGAGTGCACCGCCTTCCAAGACAAGACAACCGAATGAGGAGTACACAGAAGTGAAGGATGTAGGCAGAAGATAAAGTGTGGTCAGAACACCTTCATGCCATCGCAGACATCATCATCATCATGATCATCATCCATTGGCATTTCTATGGCTATTGCCTTGAATGTTCGTCACTGTCACGGATATCGCGGGTTTGAGTCGCGTACACCTTTGCCTGCTCTGCTGGGAGGCCTCCCCCGCGGCGCAGGCAGAGAAAGGCACAGACCCTTGTGGATTGTACTCCGATCTCGATTCAGAGTCTGACAGTGAGATCGGGTTTCGGCTAGAGGAAACCCGACAAGACATTGGGGCCCTGGTGCACCTGAGCGGTCGGACCGTCTCGTTGCCCACATGAGGCCATGACTCTTTCAGCACGTCCTGCGGCCCTTGCACGCACCGTCTCAGGCGAGAAGACAGCTGCCGAAGAAGAATCCGCAGAGGAGCACATGGGTCCCAATTCAGAGAGCAACCCACAGATCAATAGCCTAATGGCATGTCATCAGATTCGTATTATGTAAGTCAACATTCATTATGCTCTCGAACAGGAGTGATGTCGCTCGTTCGTTTCAGATGTTGGTCTGCATGCGTAGTGGTTCGAACTGAAGGCCCCCCGTCAGCCACCCAATCTGGTAACTGCAGGGACTGCAACGCACAAATCTACAATCGCTCTTATGACTAGTAACAATCCATTTTTCAAGAGGAAATAACAGAACACTTTGGCGCCGTAGTAAGCAAGCACTGTAAAAACTGTGCTGCTATGACCGTACTCTCCTTCTTGGCCGCCCAGATGTTGGCTTGGCTGTCCCGCGTTTACTATATTATATAAGCACCCTGTCGGCAGAGTTCTCTCGATACCGTAGTTGCGGCGAAGTAGGTCCCAGGGCCGTTTCATTGTCAGCCATTCATTTCGGGCTTGCGGAGTCTTTGCAGTGTGTCCCTTTCAGATTTCACCCCCGACGGCTTTTCAAGCCCTAGGTCCCCAGTGCCCAAAAGACCCCGAACCCTACAAGACTGTAAGCTCTCAGCAAAGAAGCACATCATAAAGAAGTTAGGGCTTCAGAAGCTCTCGGAGTCTGGGGACCGGGCGAGGAGCCAGCGGGATCCAAGGAAGATGAGGCCACATTTGCAAGCTGTCGATGGTTTGGCCTCTTGAGCCGTGAGCCTTTGAGGGACTGGACAGACACTGCTCCGCCCCGATTGTACTCGAGAGCATGCTGCCTGACGGTCGGGCGCGAACGGCCTCGCTAGGCAGAGTGTTCAAACCATAAGCATGTGCTCCTGGGGTATGAAAAAGTGATCCTACCTGGATGAGTGAAGGTAGGACCAGGTAGGAGTATGTAGGAGTGATGGGAAACAGATGCTGCCGCTATCCCCGCAGATGAATGAAGCGACGTTCCGGCAATTGCAGAATCATGGTGCTATCTGCCAGCTCTTGATGCTTGCGGGGGTTACATCACTTCCACGACGTCTGCGGCAAGCAGTGGCTAATTGACTGGATTCGCAGGCGACAGAGCCGAACGTAGAGGACAGCGCCACGTATCGGGCCCCAGCCGACCTTTTGAGGGATTGCACGGTGTGATGTGGGGCATGTGGCGTTGAGGCTTTCAGGCAAGGCCATGGATAATGGTGGAGTCATTATCGTGGCGTGCGGACGGGCTGTTTCGACTCTTGCCTTCGGTTGCCTTGCAAGGTGGGTTGTCCCAGGAGGACCTGCTCCAAACATGGTTCACATGTTTCAAGTTTCCACCTCAAAGGTTTGTCTAAGGGCCTCTGAAAGTTCACAAGTTTCAAGCTTCAAGTTACCCAGAGATTACCAGAGGTGTGCTTCGATGGAGCGGTACCTGTTTCGCGAGATGCGATGTAGCAGTGCTGAGACGCGAAGCAGTGCACCCACATACCAAGGAGTTCGCCGGCAGTGCGGAGCAAGGAGCAGAAGGACCAGGAGCTGTTCCCTGAGCCAAAGCATACCGACGCTGATCCCTGGTTTGAAGTTGCTCTAAAATTTCTGACCCTATTTTTCCCCCTATTTCATTCATTCCCTCAGGCCCATGGGTTTGCTGATCAGCTGTCCAAGTTGAGCTTCTCTCAGCCACAAGCATGCCCAAGGGAACGCAGGTTCCGGATGTTCCCATCTGATTCTAGAGTTCGTTTTGGGAACTTGGCTCTTTGTAAGGAGTTCATGGTCATTAATTGACAGAGGCCCGAAATGCAAACCGAATCACAGGAGGTTTGGTGCCAGAAAGCCTTGCTCTGCGTTGTAGATCAATCTTTGGCAGGAGAAGAAAGCTGCTGCTCCCAGTGGCGAGGCGCTTCCAGTCCGGCTTGGCATTTTCATTTCAGGACGAAAACGTCAAGTCCCAACAGCTTCCCTTGCAGATGTGATGTACTCATCTCATGCCAGAGCAGCAGCAGCACACCTGTACTATCAAGGCTTCTGCAGCCGACCCTGCTTCTCCCTCCCCTCTGACACACATGCACAGACATACCAGTGCTGTGCGGAACTTAGCCGGCTTGGCGCAGGCCGGTGAGGGTGACGAGGAGGCCATCTTGGGTGGGGCTGGCAAGGCTCAGAGGACCCTTAAAGCTCCAAGATCTTTGGGATTTTAGTCGGCTGGGCTCCTCGGCCTGGTTTGGAGTGCTGGTCTTAACAGACTAGACCTCGAACCATTTCGGCCACTCTACCTTAACTGCACTGTCGCCGCATGGCCCTGGCACAGCAACTCCCAACAACGATCAGCATCTGACACGCGCCCTGTCCTGCCTGAAACTGCGAAGTACATCCTGGCTAGCACATTTCTTGAACCGATCCTCAAGAAGTGCAGTCTCATCGCCCGAGTGCGGTGTTATCGCAGCAGTGCTGTATGAAATGTCGAAGTCGCCGTCTTGGTAAGCAATAACAGCGGACCAAGCATCTTACATCCCCTTGAATCATACAGTATCACAAAGAAACAAGCATCCCGAAAAGAGAGGTTGAGCCATACCTTCTGCCCAGTGTTCGACCCAAGCTTTGTATTTAGGTTGATGGTAAATAAACAATACAGCATGTACTTGTACAATGTGAGAGGTCCTCTGCAAGGCCAAGGGTATGCTAGGATATTGAAGGACTGTTTCTCGAGCGGGTGCACAAAAACAAAAACAATTTCCTGACAGACCAAGTTGGAGTGTAAGGTTGTGCAGTTGTGGGTGTGGAAGCCACCTGCGTTGCCGGTCTGTTCGGCTGCACCGGCAGTAGAACTGAATGCCTGACGGCTTTGTGGATGCTGTGTGGTTTGGGGATTAGGGTGCATGCATTCAGCGGTCTCATGGTTTCTACTATGTCGGTGCAGGATCGGGTTACGTTTGAGGCGTCTCGAGCCTTTGGAATTCATTTAGGGTCTCCTGCGGTGCCACCATCCTTGTTGGGCCCTGAAGCCCTCTAATTCAATCCAGGGTAATCGTTGAACTAAACTTAAACCTGAACTGACCCCTCAACGCCATAAGCCAAAGAGCAAACGCAACAGCATATCAACTCCAGAAATGAAATCTAAACGTCTGAAGACACAACACGAGCACCGACCCACATCCCAGCACTTTCAAATCTCGGATTATCTTTTATCTCTTATATTGTCAATAGTTGGAGTATGTTCTATTCTATTCAGGTATATTCTAGGGTATTATCGTTTGGATATTTTATATTTTAATGTGTCCTTTTGTATTTAGATTGTAGGTTGTACTTTATTGTATATCGTATTGTGTTTTTTATATATTATAACATGTTACAGTACATTCTAGTATGTCATATTCTGTTACCGTAAGCTGCATGTTAGAAACCATATTTTTCCGAACGGAAGCACATACACACACACATATATATATGTATGTATGTATGTATGTATGTATGTATGTATGTATGTAGGTATGTATGTATGTATGTATGTATGTATGTATGACTGATGAGCATATAAACACGATGCACATGTATGCATGTATGTATATATATACATACATATCATTATTCCTACTTATGACATGGTACAAAATGTCTATGATGCGACAGGTTGGATCCCCGGTGGATGTAAATGAGCCCGACCTGAAGTGGGAACGCCTTGGCCTCAACTCAGGGCTATTTAGGGTTTAGGGTTTTTAGGGGTTTAGGGTTTAAGGGTTTAAAGGTTTAGGGCTTTAGGGTTTAGGTCCTACCTCACGGAAAGTTGCAAAGTTTAAAGTTGATGCGGTTCGGTCGCAGGTTACGGTTTGGGGCCTAGCGTGTTTCTATCGTTGCTGCAGTTTGCCAATGCTGGTACCAGGTCAAAAGTTGCTTGGGGCTTCTGCTACTGCTGCTGCTAGTCCTGCTGCTCCCACATTTGCTTCTCATACTGCCGCTGTTGCTGCTGTTATTGCTACTCCTCCTCCTCCTCCCGCTACT
>CAJNJA010014518.1:670-11708 GCA_905231915.1 Symbiodinium necroappetens | reverse complement strand
ACCACAACAACAACAACAACAACAAATCGAGCTCAAATCTTGAAACAGATGTCATAACAGCAGGCACAGCAACACGGGTTAGAGCTGTGCTGGCTCTCACAATCAATGTGCCCTCGAACATAATCATAATGATGATCATGGGATCCGTAGTGCCGGCAGGAACCGCAAGGATCAGAGCAAGAAAAGCAGCAACATGCGCAGTTACGCAATGGAAATCAGTCAAGAGTAGATGGGCTTAACAAGGCTCAGAAAGATTGCGCTAACAGTGGTCATTAGCAACATTTTCTTAATGCGAGGCGACACCTGATAGCACAAACGACTAGAAACAATGTTGACACTGAACAAAGGCTACACTGCCGGCTTTCCATGTGTTCGCCTACAGCTACAGCTTCTGCGGAAATACCAACACAATGGCTGGAGTGAAACGGGTGCCTGAATAAGACTTTTGGCAAACAAACGAAACGACCTGAGATGCACATAATAAATTTAAGTGAGTAGGATACTGGACACAGTTTGACAAGAGCACGACTAAGCCCAAATCAAAGAAAAAGGGTGTTGCACTGCTGTCGAAACTGGCTGCCTCTCTACTCTGTGGAGGAATCGTCGGCTATGATAGGGTTTAGGGTTTAGAAGTTTAGACTCTCGCAACTCGGGCAATGCAGGCGAGGCTGGTCCAGAAGTTTAGTGTTTGGGGCTTAGGAGGCCTTCTCCATCCGCGCAAGGTGATGGCTGTCATTGAAATCCAGCTTCGGCATCATTGACCTGGAGACGTTTGCGAATGGCTTCTGGATGTCAACCTTTTGCGATGGAATGTGGCCCGCCTCAAACCAGCCTAGAATTTCCAATGCAGACATCGTGCCAGGTTTGGCAGGCTACGTGGCATACCTCTACATGGGGGACAACCTTAAGGACGAGGCTCAGGAAACCTGTGCCGAAACAAAAAACCTCCACGAAAGATTGCTTTCTGAATAACAAGACGAACATTGACGAACATGTAGACATGGAACATAAACCCACAGGCCCGAAGCAACACTAGGCGCAGGGTCTGCTTATAAGTGCTCAGGGCTGAGCGCCACGAGTTAAATCATCAGAATCACATGGGAGTCCCTGGACGACGGCTGCTGCTCTTGGTTGGCATGAATTTAGGACGGAGGCGCCTGAACTCTCAAAACCAGTACGTACGGTATTCTGCGCTGCGCACACTGAGAATATGATGATGGGCTGGCAAGGAATACTGTTTTGTGGCTGCCTAAACTTTCACTCACTTTCTCGCCAGTCTTGCACCCTTGATGAAGTCTGTCCATAGTTCTACAGGTGCTATACTGCTATACTCGACTAAGCTGCTACATTGCAGGAGGGTGGCCCCTGCTTCAGAAACAAAGTGCACATGCATTCTCAAACCTAGGCCCCATGCATGGCACAGCTTGCCGTGTGGAACAAACTCTAGGATTTTCGAGTCATTCCAATGACACGGAACACTTCAGTGTATACAAGATTCCACAGCGTCCTCAAGTGATCATCCAAACCCTCAGTGCCCACAACCGGCCACCCCAGGTAGCGAAAGTCTAGGTCGTAAGCCTCGCCTTCTGTTCTCCAAAGAACAATGGTTGAACAAACCAGATCCTGTTTCTTGAAATCGCAGGAAAGCCGAGTCGGTCCTTTGGGTGAGGTTTTCAACGCCTCGAAAGCAGACCTACGCAAAACAGTGAAAGTCGCCTGCGTTGCCCTTCTTCTTCTTGCATGGAGGCGGACAAGTGCTGCCTGCGGGTAAAGTTTTTTCTTCATACCCGAACCCGACTTGACAAACGCAGCACATCCACGTAGGCGTCCATGTAGTCGTCATAGTGGGAGTGGTCTGAGTGGTCTTATAGATCACCCGACCATAGGCCGACACCGCGCACCCGAAGGGCTGGTCTCTCTGCCCACATGTTGAAGGGCATCCTCTGCTCTTCGGGCTCGAAAATTCGCGGAGCCCCCCCTGGCAAACGCAGCAAACCTCTTCCTGACTCGGATATATATCTTCCGGTTGAGATGTACTGGTGGCATCTTGGAAGAGCCCCCATCGAGAAGAATGTTGCAGGCGACCATCACGGATTGCACCGGCGAGCCTCGAAGGACCTGTCCACAGAGCCATGGCCAAGAGAAAGGGCACGCCTCGCATATTTCTAAAATTCTAAATCTGGCAAACGACAGGGAGCCATCGGCGTTTTGAGGCTGAAGCACGCTGCAGCTCGGCCGGCTGTGTGGGAAATTCCCCCGGCCGCGACACCTGAACCCCCAAACTCGGAACGCCCCTCTTCTTACAGATGGAAAGCTTCAGACCGCTAGGCTACAACTACGTCCCGGGTACATACAACCCCCCTCAATCGCACCTGTCCTTCTTCTGAACTTGCCCTAAAAATGCCTTCACGCCGAAGGTTGATTCCCGTTCGATCTCTCAATCGTCGTCCGACGAACATGACAAACCACGCAGTCGAGGTCGGGACATTCTGCCATGCATAGCGAAGTCCTCGGTGGCCGCAGGGGGGAACCAAGGGAACGCACCCCCTGCTTGCGCTGTCTCTCCATTCTGAACACAAATGCGAACTCCACCTGCTAAACACCAGAATCCTAACCACATACCGAGGCCGATTCCTTGGAGGACATGGCTTGACAGGGCATGGCAAAGCCACCTCCACCCTGTCAAGGTTTCAGGTTGCGGTAGCATTGTGACCGGCTTCGCTTCAAGAAAAAGGTCGGGGTTATGATAGGGTTTACTGCAAGTGTTTGAAACGGCATCATGGAAGGATCTATGCGGTTTGGGCAATGCCTGGCTCAAAATTGTGTGCATCATTGCTTGAGGTTACCTCCGTGTAGGTTTGTGTCCAAGGCCAGAAGATAGGAATTTGGGACTACAAGGTGCCTTTGGGTTCGGTGGTTCAGTTGCCGAAGTCACTAAACGCATTCGCGAACTCATGCCCAGAGGTTTCAGTCCTAAGCCGTAGCTGGCGGCGTTCCAACTGGGCTTTGTTGCTGTGTCGCGCTTCGTTGCTTCCAAAACTGCCAGTGATATTTATAGTAATTGCTGCCACCTAGCGACATGCACTTCGAAACGGCCATACACTAGACGATGGCTCGGGTAACAAATCCGGCTTGTACCGCTGTGTCGACATGGTTTGCAAAGTAACTGCAAGGCTTGCCTTGCCCACCACTCGAGATCAAGCACGTCAACCCAAGACCGGTCTGGTGTAGCAGTGCCCCCTCGCTCAACACAATTGACCTAAGCTGCTATGTGCTGCCGCCAGCAGCGCCAGCCACCCAAGCCTCTGCCCAAACCTTACTCTTGAAAACCTCAACCCCCTAAATGCTAAGCTCCAAACATAAAACTGAGAAACCCCAAACGCATAGACCCCTCCCCTAAATCTTACCAAGGAGAGCCTGAAATCCCCCAGCGGAGCTCGGCGTGAACGTCTTGCTCGGGTCTCCTCCCTGGCGGACCTGCGTTTGCTTCATATTTTCAGGTTTCCGCCAGCACAGCACAGCACGGTATGAGCAAGGAGCCAGGTGACACAAGGAAAACAATCATTCAGGCTGTGCGAGATGTTTAGAGACCCTTCGCCTGTATCGCCATGCCTCAGGACTGTCCCGCTGCACTACTGCAGCACAGAGGTGCCGCGCCGGTTGAGTCAGCGGGTGTTTCGACAATGATTCTGTAGAGACTGTCACACTCGCCCAGCACGTCACACCAAGGCGAACAAACCTTCACCATCCCTGCATCCACCTTTGCAGTCAGCGAGCACCAGCCCAGCACGCTTCTGGTAGACCCTTCAGCGTTCAGCGAAGACTTGCGCGCACGCACACGCACGCGCACGCACACACACACACACACACACGGACGGACAGTCGTGTAGTGCCTCATACTATCGCTATGTAGCCATCAACACAGTTCCCACCCTTCTCGCAAGCTTTGTGGGCAGGCCAGGTTCTCACCTGAACACTCGGGCGGGCACTGGGTTCTTAAACCGTCCTTTTCCAAGAACCCTGTGCCTGAGAGCCTAACATGGCGGCCTTGACATGGTTTTCGAGTGTAATACACAACGAATGACACAAGAAATTCTGAGGAATAGTATCCATTCCTGCTTACCCAAGCTTCTATACCTTATCGAAGCCTGAGCCCTTGTAGAACCCTATCAGGACAAGCCTAATCGAATCCTTCAGCTAGGGGTGTAAGGCTTCGAAAGCAAGCACATTTGAGCTTCTGTATACAAGGGTATAGACTGTTATCTAAATGCAAGGCTTCCACTAAGTCCTCAACACGCAGGGGTCAACAATGATCAACAAGCAGAAACATCACCAATTTGATGATGTAACTTGACCTCGCGATTCTAGATTTGTCCAGGGTAGGGTCATACAAAACCAGCATTAACTCAACACCCTGAATCCTATTCATGAGACAATGGGCCCTTCAGGTGCCAGGATGCACGCCTGTGCAACTGGCGCAGCAGATGCGTCAACAACGATAAGTAGGTATAGAGCCAATCCTACACAGCCGCGCCTCGACAATGTACTGGTGCACCAGGTCTGTCAGGGCCTTGGAGGATGTGTGCCGGAGAATAGCAAGCAGGACTTTGGTCTCTATACGCTTCGGAGCACGGTGTTGTTTTGCGGAGAAAGGATCTGAGGTCCAAGGTCGTCATGACAGGCTTAACTAGAGGTCCAGCTCTAGAACTTCGGGCCAAGACTCGATCATGTTTACGGTAACATTTAATTTCATGACATGAAAAGAGCGGTGATGATCCTGCAATTTCGGTCTGTCATTTTTCTCGCAAGTACATGCGAGCAAGTAATTGGCACATGGGCGTGACTTGGGTGACAGTGGTACGCCAAGGAACTTCAAGGAACATACCACTTTTCTACAGCTCCCTCGGCGTAGGCCAACCTCAGAAGCAAAAGTCCCCCTGGGGAGCCCCAGTCACCCAGCAGCCACTCACGCACCAGGCAGAACTCAGCGCCAAATCTGCGACCCGGACCGTGAGCTGTTTTTGCATCCGCCGATCCTGCGCAGCAAAGGCGTCCTGGAAGGCAGGGAGCGTGTGTGGCCACATGCTTTTCGGCAATAAAGACACATATCCACATAGAGACAGCGCAGCCATCCTCCTAAGCTCATGCCAAGACTGACCACTACAGAAATGTACACACCAAAGTCTGCAAAGCGTACTAAAGCTCCAACTGTGGAGCTGATTGAATTCGACCTTCTTCCTTGGCCAGGTCTAGATTGCGGGGTAGGGAGAACTAAGTAAGCAACAAATGTATGAAGTGCATTCTGGTGCCAAACTAGCCCCCTGGCAAAAGAAAAAGAGGCGTTTGTCGTTTGGCTGACGACTCAGGGCTCGATGCTTTAACACACCTGCAGATCGATCACCGATTCGCAATTCCTCAAGATAAGTATTGGTAAAACAAATTCAAGAAACGAAACAATCACAGTCCGAATGTGGTACGGAGTCATAGTCAGTCTCAGGGATATCATGAGCTGTTCCACACCGAGACGGGGACCCTTGCGCACACCGAAATGCCCCATCATCTGTCAACTCCGGCCAGGGTTTCAATGGCTGGTACCCATTGCGGGCTGTTCGCAAGCGCGATGAAGGGCTAGAAGGTGTCGAGTATCGTCTGTTTGTGGCTTGCAGAACTGGTTCCACACGGCTAACCAGACTGGCAAATTGCAAATGGGCATACGCTGTCCTTAGCAACTCTGATGCTCAGTGTCCAGAAGGGGACACACACACACATATATATATATTATATATACACACATATATATGTATATATACTAGACCGTGCTGAATCAGTGCTGGGAAGCCTAAACCCCAAACCCCCAGCAGCCACTACCGAGTCCTGGATGAACTTCCTGGCAAGGCAATGCGGCCAAAGATGGCAAACTTCCATCTTGCTAGGTCTTCTTGATGCAGACGTTGGTGCAGAAACTATGGTAGTGGAGATGTCAAACATGAAGATTACAGAGGGTGCATCCACAAGGGTTTACATAGTATATTAAGCCGACATACAGAGATGTCAATGAGCGGTGAAGATGCAGGGGCACCAGATCCGACTTTTGAAGCTTTGTCACACCTGCCGTTTGGGGTCATGGACACTCGGAACTTGTGGTCTCCTGGATTGAGGGATGAAGGCCTGAAAGTGCACTGTGGCCACGATCCGAAGTCTTTCTCATGAGAGCTTGGGATGTAGCGTTCCCGCATATAATCATAATTGCTCGAACACGCCCGAAAGCACTAGTGGCAACAATATGGTGCACAAACATCTAAGAAGAATGATGGCAATGCCTGCTTTTAACAGGTCTTGCTTGCCTAAGCCTAAACACCTGAAATTGACCGAACACTCGCCCAGCTGCTGTTGTTCCGCCATCTCCTGGGAAAGTCCGTCGGGCTTCAAATGTCGGTGAAACTACACCCTGAGGTTCCCGTCAGCGTTCTCTACAACAAGGTCCTGCAGGTCTTTTTGACGGTCTACGTCGGGGCGCCTTCGCAAGCATTTAAATAAGAAGCTGCCAAGAGAGAATAAGACCTAAGGCCTCAATCTTTCTTCAATGTGGCTTCGCCCACAAAGAGATGTAAATGAATGGAAATCATATATATATATATATGTATATATATATATATATCTATCCCCCTTTTGGTCGGGGGTGGTGCCTTCAGTTACTGATTGAGTCTGCGCAGCCAACAGGGGATGAGCTGAGCTCGCTTTTTCCCTTAGTCTTCCTGCCGGTGCGTGAGTGCGTGTTTGGTTCGGACACCCCGGACCCCAAGCCCTTTCTCCATAGCCAGTGCCCCCAGCTTGGGCAAGAGCTTCAGTTCCTGACAAGTGGGCTGTCTTGCCAACTGCCCAAATCCAACCCAAGCCGCGCAGCTTGGGGGGCGGGCCCATGGAGGTTCGGGTGGCACTTCTCCCTGCTTTGATTGAGGGGCTCGGAGCGTCGAACTCTTGCCGGATCTCCCCGATGACGAAGACGGAGGGGGGAAGAGATGGCGGGAGGGAACGTTTCCGTTCGGCCGGAGTGCACCCCAGACCACTCACTCACTCACTCACTCACTCACTCACTCACTCACTCGACAGGACAGGACAGGGCATGGCAGAGGGCAGGGCAGGCGGCAGGGGACTGGGGTGGGGCCGGGCAAGGCAGGGGTGGGGCAGGGTGGGGCAGGGGGCAGGGCAAAGAAACAAACAAACCTACACACAAACATGTTCGTACAAATACATGTCAATATCAATTTATACACAAGCTTACATATATACCTACAAACACACACGTATGTGTGTGTACAAATAAATAAATACAAATATATATATATATCACAGACATAAACACATATGTACATACAACTGTCTGTCGGGCTGTCTGTCTGCCTGCCTGTATGCCTGTATGTCTGTCTGTCCGTCCGTCTGTCTTACTGTCAGTACGTGTGTATGTACGTACGAATGTATGTATGTATGTATGTATGTATGTCTGTCTGTATGCAAGTCCATCCGTATGTCTTACTGCCATGCATGTAGGTATGTATGTATGCATGTATGTATGTATGTATGTACAGGTGTGTATGTATGTACGAATCAATGAATGAATGTATGTATTTATGTACAAGTATGCCGTATGTGCGTACGTATGTATGCATGTGTGTATCTGCATGTTTTTGCATGGTATGTATGTATCGATGTGTGTGTGTGTGTGTCTGCATGTCTGTCTGTCTTTGTCTGTCTCTGTCTGTGTCTGTCTGTGTCTGTCTGTGTCTGTCTGTGCCTGTCTGTGTCTGTCTGTGTGTCTGTGTGTCTGTCTGTCTGTCTGTCTGTCTGTCTGTCTGTCCCTGTCCGTCTGCCCCAATCTGTCTGTGTGCCTGTCTGTATGTGTGCATGTGTGTGCGAATGGGTATGTGTGTATGAGCGTATGTATGTATATACATATACATATACATGTATGTATACTCTATATATATATGTTTATATATATATATGTAAATATGTATTATATATATGTATATGTGTGTGTGTGCACAAGTGTATGTGTGTATGCAAGTACGTACGTATGCACACATGCAGTCACATGCATGTAAGGGTGCAAGCTGCATGGACGTATGTCGGTATGTCCGTATGCAAGTATGCTTGCACGTAGGCCTCTCTCTCTCTCTCTCTCACGGACTCGAGTCGATCATGCCGCGAAGAAGCAAGTCGTCATGTCGTTATACATGTTTACTATATAACTCTTGGTCTTGGTGTGTGTGTGTACGTCGGTCGAGCAGGTTGGCCGATGCCTGGGTCTTTGAATCAACGGCCGTAAACCTCAAACCTTAAAGCATCATCAAATAGTGTCTCCGCGTGCTAAAAAAACACAGGACTCTCGGGAAGGAGATTTAAACACCCAGCACCACTGCAGTGAACAAAATTCAACAAAGTAAGGCAACTCCCCCACGAAACCCATCCCAAAACCTGAACCCTAAAGAAATCCTGGTCCCCGGGTTCGGATCTAGGATTTGGGCGTTCCTAGTAGTATTTTGGCATATACGGATGGTTCTGAACATAAAGCCTTCGACAGCCGCTGCATTTAAAGGATTTTTCAATGCTCTTCAGGAGTCACTTGCCTCCGCCGGCCACCTGTCAACCACTACTTGTAATTAGTTTGCTTCCTGATTAGGGAACTTCCGATTTGACTAAGCCAAGCCTTACATCCTTTAATCTTTAGCCCTTTCTCAGACGAGGCACCGCGCGCAAGACACCTCTCACGGAACCGTCGTCGGCGCTGACGCTGCAGCCTGGGGCTGCACGTATTGCACTTCTCGACGCATGCCTAAGGCTCTATGTGATGACTTTGACTGCATTTGGAGTTTCTGGAGCTACAGAGACTTGCAGGATAGTCTATTCGGCTGTGCCTGAGCCAGGAAACACGTATTTGGTTTTGCTTCGGGGCGCCATGGATTTGCCAGGGAACATGCATGAATGGACCTATGGTGAGGTGACGAGCTTGACATCAGAAGGCTGATTCTTGCATGGCCATGCCGTGAGGTGTCTCTATGATCACGGACGGCTGACCCTCTCTGAGATTCTGGTGCACCCAAATGGCGCATGAAAGACCGCCATAGACAGTCATGACAGATCAGTAGCATTCACCAACCAATAATCAAGCGCCCGGAAAGTTGAGATCGGTTCAGGTTCAGGGCTGCACAGCTTCGCTATAGCTTAACTGCTATCAGCACTCAGTCACTCGGTGCTCTACTCTTCGTGAATTGCAAATATTCGAAAAGTTAGGAACCTCTCGTATAGCCCCGAAATAGGAACAAGATCCTTTCCTGATCCTGAACCTTAAACCCTAAACCCTTTCTGGAGCTGGGCTCTGAGTGTCAGCCAGCGAATCTGCCAACCCTAAACCCGAGCACTCAGCACCGGGCACTTTCCCAGTGGCATGGCCGGAGGCGCTTGCGGCATCTTCTCCACCTAGGTGGGTTTGGGTTGGGCTTTTTTGAGTTTAGGGCCTTAGGGGTTCGACTCACACACCCGCACAAGGGAGGCATGGCTTCAAGAAGGTCCGGGCTTTGGGGTTTAGGGTTGGGGGCTGTATGACTTCAGCACTCACAACTGGGACAAGCCTGGGAGGGTTGAAGGTTCCATGGGCCCAGCAGTTGCAAAGCGCACGATCAGTGTCAGCTATGACAACTTGTGCTTCTTATAGAGGGTAAGCAATGCGAATAACATAAGCTTCTGACACAGTAGCTTCCCAAAGCCACTGCAGCAGGAGCCTTTTACCCCCAAGGGATCATCGCTGAGCTTCTTCGGGCCTATGAGTATTATTTAAGGGCTGAAGGTTGATAGGGTTCATATGTTATGGTTGCACGTTAGATCTTGAATTGTGTAAGCCGCTGTGCAGTCTCACCATCGCCATAAGAGCATGCAGTAAAGACGGTTCAAGTAAAGGGATTTGTGGGTTTCGGGATTTTGCTTATCAGTTGATGGGTTCATTGGCTAGGCGTCCATTGTCAGTTCACCTTCATGACAGTACCGCATCTCCATGTGCAGGTTGTCTTCAACTTTATCAACGGAGTCTGATTCAGCCCCGAAGCGGCAGGGGACTCCAAACTCTTGGTACTTCAAGGTAACTCCCGGAATTCATTTTTCATATCGTTCCGAGTATCACGACCCTCAAATTCCCTCCCCCAAAATCAAGGACACTTACTTAGAGAACTGCTCACTTTTATAATTGCCATCGAGGCACAAGGTCTGCAGACTGCCGACGCTCGCTGGCTTGGGTAGGTGCGCTCCAAAACTCACTTTAGGGTTTTCTGGTACTGTACATGTAGGGTTTCAATGTTCCTCTTCCGTAGCATCGCGAGGGGCGTGACAAGGGGACTGTCAACACCGTGGGGATAGTGACGGGTGCAAGCTTCGGCTCCCGGCCGGCCACGGCATACCACTGAGAGATCAGCAGCTTACGTTTTTCCCTGACACTCCAGAGTCCTAAGCCAGAAGGTGCAACAAGGCGTTGGTAGTTTAGTTATGGTAGGATCGAGCATTTCTGCACACCGTACCCTTCGTCAAACTCGGCACGAGGCCTCGAGCCAAAGACTACGAGACGGAGATTTTGGAACGGCAATGCTAAACACCTCAACTTTGAGGCGCTGAGGGCTGGATTCCTGAACATTCTGCCACCCTCGCGGATCCCGTCCAAACGCCATGCAAATAACTCGAGAGAATTGTCATATGCTTTGGGGTGCGTACATCCTTTCGGAAGTAGACCCATATGCACAAGCACGTGCCGTGATTTTGGATAGCATGAACCCTAAACCCAAACCCTTATCCCCAAGCCCTAAAGAGTTGGCCTCGAGAAAGGGTTCCTGGCCTGGCTATGTCTTCGCTATAGCCGTCATGTCGACAGCACCATCTACCTGTAAGAAGTTCTATGTATTGGGCTTAGGGGTCTAGGAGGGTTTAGGATTTTGGGTTTACTGCTGAGGGTGTAGGACGGTTTTCCCTCCTACTTAACAAGGACGAGCCCGCATTG
>CAJNJA010014516.1:0-12164 GCA_905231915.1 Symbiodinium necroappetens | reverse complement strand
GCGGTGACCTGGGGTGGTGGCGGGAATGAAGTGCTAGCCAGTGTACTGCGATGTGTTGCTGGGACTTGGGCCGACGTAAGAAGCCGGCCACGGTATCTGGTCTGACCTTGCTTAACTGCACGATCACATGCTCTCTGGTACGCCCTTTTGGCGCTGCGCGAATATTGCACATTGAGAGGCTGACGAGTCGCTGTTGGGAAGCCACCTAGCTTCGGTGCTGAAGCATGGAGGAAAGCAGAGTAACAAGTGGCACCTCCGGCAACCTCGGTGGCGTGGGTTGCAACCCTCGCTTCTGTCCACAGACCTGCCCATGACGGTTGAAGGCAGACAAGTAGAATCAGAGCTCGCATGTGCATGGTAAGTGGACCCTGGGAATTGGGACCCAGCCGGCTCATGGAATGTGAGGAAGGGCTCTGCAGTCGATGTTGGGGAGGCCGTGCACATAGTGAAGGAGCAGGGTGGAAAAGCTTTGCCCAGTGAAGCAAGTGCACCAGCAGACAGGCCTGGGCCCAGCAGAGGTAGAGCGTAACATGCTGCCTGCCGAGTTGGCCAAGGAAAAGACACAGTTCTGCCAGGTGCCAAGCAAGTGGACACTGCAGGGTAACACTGGCCTGGGCTCCGAAAAGTGCAGAAGGCATGGAGGAGGCAAAGGTGTACCTGCATTGCGGCCACAGGTCATCGGTCCGCTCTGGGCTTTGCTGGCGGTCAAGTGAGTGCACTAGCCATGTGACAGCCCTCTTCGCACAGGTTTGAATTTTCCAGGCAGGCGCAGAGGGAAGAGAGTAATCCGGGCCAGCTTTGGCAGATGTCACAACAGCGACACTGTACAGCCCTGGCTTTGCTGTCAATTGCCTTTTTGGCTGTGGCACAGAGCCCTGAGTGAGGCAACCTGAGCGGGCAGTCTGTGCATTCAGGACTTGGCTGGCTGTGTCAAATGAGGCAATGCTGTATGTGAGGAAGGGGACGGGTCGGGCAGGACTAGAGGTCACAGGTCCTGAAAGTGTCACCCTGGATCCCACGCACTTCGTCCCATCTGCCCGCCTGGTGTCGGGTGGAGGTCTGCTAGATCGAGAGCGCGAACGTGAGGCCGAGCGAGTGCTTGGGCTCGACCTTGAGGGTGAGATAGGAGGCGTCGATGGCCTTCTGCTTCCACTGGCAGGCTCACCAGAGCCCAGTGCCCCTTGTGCTGCAGCTCGTCTACGACGAAATTCGGCCTTGGTCGCCTCGAGACAGGCCTCAGCCTCTGTGAGGTTGAACTGCTCACCATCGCACTCATACAGGCCTCCTTCCCTATTGCTTGGTGGGTCCCAAGCTGGATCTCGAACACGGACTGGAGGTCCAGGCACAGGTGAGGGAGGCTCTGACAGCTCTTCTGTATTCCACACCTCATCGTCTTCCTCCGAGGCTGATTCGGCATTCTCGTGGGGAGGATCACCGTCCATAGACCCAATGCCAGCGGCATCTCAAAGAGTTCGTTGTCGACATCCTGGAAGTCGATTCTCTCACCAGCCTCGTCTACCTTGTCAGCCTCCGACAAAACCAGGCGGACCGCCCTCCAGGTGTGAATTTCCCGTAGGGTATGCGGTGCCTCCAGGTATACAGGTCCTGTCAGCTGCAGGTGTTGCATTGCATTACATGCCAGGCTTCGTCTCCAATGCGCTCCTGCCAATGTGCCCTCCCCAGGCATGACTCCCGGCAGAGCCCTTATCGGTCTTGAAGCAGGATCAGTCCCAGCCGGGTAAACGTACATCGGTACTGGTGGCGGAGGTCCGAATGGGCCAGGGCCCCGATCAACACTCGGAGATCTATCTGCAGCTGCACAAGCCGCCGTGAGGGTTGAAAAAGCAGAGCCAGTAGAGCCATCCTCCGAACCGGACCCCACATGTGCACCGGTGTCAAGGGAGGCATCTGCGCCTGCTTCTAGCACAGCTTCCTCCAGGGCGCTGTCATGCAGTGGATCCGATCTGCATGAGCCATTGTGGGGTGTCGGTCTGTCCACGACAGCACCAGAAGGCAGGTTAGGGATCTAAACCGAAAAGTCCTAAGGGGAAGGTGAACAGGAGCTCGGACATCAACCCGGGAGGCTCTAGGGGTACAGCTTCTGAGGGTGCATCCAAAGCTGCGGCATGAAGCGACACTTGTGCTGCCGGCACATATCCGAGGGCAGACGCTGTGCAGAAGCATGCTGGACAACAAACTGCCGAAGGCTCCTAAAGTATCGGTGATGAGCCCAACGAAGCCCCTCAAGATACCTTAAGAAGGCGCACCAGTCGAGGATGGCAGCATAGAAGAAGTCGAGCCACACAAGTCCTCTAACCTGCGGTAGGTTTGGTTTGGGTTTCCGGCGTCGGTACCTCTGAGATCTCGGAGCCTGCCGTTTAAGCTGTCGCCTGCTGAACCATCTACCTGGGCATGGTGATTTAGAGAGAGTCCGGCCACTATCTGGTTCATACAGATGCATGTTCCTGAGTAGCCAGCTAGTCCAGTGTATCCAATGCCAGGACGCAACAGCATAGCTTGCCAATACACCACGGGGTCCACAAATCATGGGCCATGGCTGGGTACAGTTCTTTGCACCAGCGTTGGACCATTGTAAAGTCCGGCACATACAGGGAGGCAGTGGCAGCATACACAACTTGTTCTGGGTCATGGTTGTACCATCGCTGCTCAAAGGCATCAAAGTACCTGTGGTGAACTCGATACCCGCCTGCCCTGTCAAACATGGCCAGTAATACAATCCGAAGAAAGTGTCCCCGAACCCTGCTGTCTTGGCGGAGCTCCATTGCTTTGCGCTGGCATACTGAGCAACACGTTGTTCTCGCATGCTGTCTCCAGTCATGAATCTTGTTGCAGCCATGCTGAAACCCAAGAAAGACACAAGGATCAGGGTCAGAAAGAGCAAGGGATGCTGCCATGGCTTACGGGCTGCCCCGCCCTGCAGCTCCAGCTGTGTTTCCTTGAAGTCCTGGGGCCTGCTAGAGGGCTTACGTTCGCAAGGGGAGCCCCAGAAAGTTGACAGCATCGCCCCGCAACACAGTGAGCCGAGAAGCTTCTACTACTACTACTCCTGCTACTACTACTACTACTACTACTACTACCACCACAACGCCAAAAACAACGACAAGTACTACTACTCCTGCTACTTCTGCTGCTACTACTGCTGCTGTTGGTACTGCTACTACCACCACCACCACCACGACTACTACTACTACTACTACTGCTACTACTACTATGGATTGTTTCCTGCTGTGTCATGTGCGAGGGGGAAGCTCTGAAGCATTTTGTTTGGTCACGAAGGCCTTTGCTGAGAGCTCAGTTGTCAAATCTGCTTCGCAGAGATTGGAAGTTCCTGTGTCATAGCTGCTGAGGAGACGTTGTCGAATCCCTCCGAGCGGAGCCTGTATGACAGAAGCCTGGAGGGCGATGCCAACTACAAAACCGGAGGCACCATCCTTACACACATTACGAAGTGGTGCATTCGGCTTTTCGAGCTCAAGTCTTGCAGGTTCAAGTAACAGCAGATGCAAGCGGCGTCCGACGAGCGAAGCTGGCCACAACGAATCTGGGGCAGGCAGATCCCAGCTGTCACTGCAGCACCAGAGGGTGATAATCTGCGTTCAGGAAGAGGAACCAAAGTGCCAGAGGAGAGTCTGACAACCCTTCACGAAGTACTGCGAGAAATGGACAAGCCAATGCGTGACCAAGAGCTGCTGGTGTTGCACGTAGTTCTGACTGCTCCGTGATGCTTAGATGTACTGTTGCAGAGTGAAGGTCCAATGCGCACCGGGCACAGAGAGATCACAGAGCACTCGTCCTTTGCTGATAGCATCATGCAAACAAATCCAGATAATTTTTTTTTCTGTTGTCAGGTGAGTGAGACACGAATTTCCAGCAATACCCCATTCGACCCATCTTTTCAGCTTGCGACCCATCTTTTCAGCTTGGCCTGGCGCCTTAAAGTCGTACCTCTCCTAAGCACCTTGCGACAATGCGCCGTGACACCGAACGATCCCGCTCTGCAGACCACATCATCGCTAAGAAGCAAGAAAGTCTTGGCAAACATCCGCTGCTACTGTTCTACACTCTTTGTCTTTGTTGAACTTCCCTTCCCAGTCCTGCGCAAATCTTGTCGACTCCCGAAGCCTTGCCTAATATCTCGAGGGCTGCGAGTTGTGCCGCACATGATCAGGATTTCCAAGATGCATGAAGGTGTTCGGACTGCTTTGCTCAAGTTCATGGAGGCGAGGACGTTAGACCGATTTACGAAGCAGACGGACATCAAGGAAGTGTGACTGATATTGCAACGAGGAGAGGCGATCCCTGGAGAAGCCAGTGCATCGTGAACCGGTGTACGCTGTTGGTTCAAGCGCCTCTGTTGCAATGTGAGAATCAGTTGCTCGGTGGCTTTGCAGTGGTTTCGAAGCCTAACACTGCAGCCGGCAGAGTATCAGGCTGCATGCGACTTCGAAGCTTTCGAGACTCAATTGGTCGCGAGAAGTTCAGCGTCCAATTAGATGTCGACTGCTTGAGGGCATACACCCGTCAGGCGCAGACTTGAAGCAGAAATGAAATCAACTCTCGTGCTGGCTGCTCTCGTACGCTGCGTGACAGGTGCCGCTGGAGACTGCCGCTGAGCAAAAGCTCAGTAGACCTGCTCCGAATAATCAGATACACATCCGCAATTCTCTCTGCATCTTGTCGGGTTGACCCTTCCCTAGAGTCCTAGAGTTTCCGTACGACTTTGAGGCCATCGAACATCAACTGGTGCTGTCTGACTTGAGAGACCATCTGCTGGAGGCAACCGGGCACTGTAGCGCCCTTCCCGTCCGAGTCGAGGAGTTGGATCGCTTGTCCACGCATTTGAATGCAGGCTGAAGCATCGTTCTGGAAACCGCCCTTCAAGATCTGCCAAGTTTTCCAAGCCGTCACTTTGACCGCGGTGCTGCGATTCAACCCTGTTGGATGGGATGTTGAGCTGAAGTCGAGGCTGACGTCTGTCTAACAGCGAAGGTACTCTCATCTCACACCACTACAGTTTGCACGCTTGGCCTCAGCATCTTCGTTCAGATGCGAGCATCGGACCCACTGCAAAAGTTTCTGTAGGTCACAAAGTATGGTCCGACGCATTCTGACGCTCTCATGCTGTGTGACCGCTGCGAACCGCACTTTTCAGGAATGGATTCCGAATGCTTACTCTCTCACGTCGCCAGTGGGGCACCTACCTGCACAGGCTCAAGGCCAGCAGCTTTGAAACGTGTCGAAACTCTCCTCAAGGTGATGGGGTTCGATGAGACGGTGGCGCTTCGCCACCGATTGATAACTGCAAGGGCTACTTCTTGGGCGATGTTGCGTCAAGCGTGGGTGTCTTGGCAGAGTCGCTGATGTTCAAGGTGCTGTCGGTTAACGCTGTTAACACCCAGCAGCGGTTGGACCAGCTTCGGGAGGTGTGGGGTTTGACCTGCGGGGTCGTGTGTGTTCGGGATGCAAGCTGGTGGTTGCAATGAAGAATTCAAGTACGCTGCTGCACTTGCGTCGGCAACAAGGTCCGCAGGAGTAGGTCTCTTTGCGACGAGAGGTGCGGAAAGGGATACGAGACTTTTTGTGTCTTGCTTGGAAACCATGTGCTCGAATGCGCATTTGCCTCGCGAATAAGATGAACGAATTCCGGCTAGTCTTTGAATAGTTTTCGAAAGAGGCCCCTAGAAGAGTGGAGGATGCTTCGTTGTTTACAAATCCGGCTTGGCCAGACGGAGCAGCTGTTTGTGCCGAGGAGTGAATAGCCGCGCCTGGTGACTTGTGAGCGGTGCTGCATCACTGAGGTTGCTCTCTTGCAGGCGAGAAAGCTGGTGGCCAAGTCTCAGATCATGTGCATGTGCAGGGTCGAGTGGCCGATTCAATTGTCGTAAATGCTCAGGCACAGCATGACGGCAGGGGATGCATCAGTTTATGTCGACAAGGCCTCTTGCATTCCAATCAAGATGGTCTAGTGTATTCTGCGCGCCTTCAGAGCTATTATGCGTGTCATATCTGTCCCCCCATGTTCGCATGCAACTTTGCTTTGGGGAATGTAACGTGAACGTGCGCGTCGTGTGGTTGGCATGTTCGCGAGGCACGGGAGGAGCTTTTACGAAGGCGCCTTGTCCAGGCCACAACATGCGTGGAGCTGACCCAAAAGCAGGACGGAACCATTTCTCCTGCTGCGTTTGCTCCTCCCCCTTGGCTAATATAGCCTAATATAGCTACCATTGCTCGTGCTACTGCTACAGCTTTTGTTGTTGCTGCTGTTGCTGATTCTGCTGCTGCTGCTACTGCTACTGCCTGCCACTACCTGTTACTACTGGGTTCTTTGAGCATTCGTGCCAGGAGCCGGCATCAAAGACATCCGGCGAAGGAATGCAGAACCACCTCTGTCGCAAGAAATGCAGAGGTTCGGTGTCGTGCATGCAGCAAATCTGGCCACAGCAGGGTTCCAAAGTGCTGCCAGGTCCCAATTCAACATGTTTGACAGCAGCGGCATTGCGAGTGCACACTGAAGCTTGCTTCTTGCCATGATGCAGCCGGTGTGAACTGGCACTCACGGACCTGCAATGTGAGAGCAGCATTCATGTATTCCACTTGAGGTGCCGCAAGACCTTGTTCTGATCGGCCTTTTGCGAATCTTGCGGAAACGTTGGGTGATGACACGTGACTTCTAGGATCTTCCAGGTTTGCAGTGCAGTGTGCTCTGTGTTTGGTCGTTGTGCCGTTTCCGTTGTGACCGGCAAGATCCAGACACATCTGGATGTTGCATACTCTGCATCAGACGAAAAAGGACAGCTTGCAAGCTTGGTCTCTCGGTCACTCCCTCTCTCTCTCTCTCTCTCTCTCTCTCTCTCTTTCTCTGTAAATCTGCATATAATATGTTGATACTATATACACATACAAAATTAGGATACTATTCATATGTGTGTGTATAGCACTGTTTGATGATGATGATGATGATTCCCGATTCGGCCGGCAAGAACCTTGAAGAATCAGGAGACCTTCCCTTGGAACCTCTGAAGTGGAGCTTTGGAAACAGCACGTTGCTTCAAAACCCTCAGAGAACCAAGGCCTTGAAGCACTTTAAAGCCTTCTTACATGCTAAATCCAAACTCAAACCCGTACCCTCGCCTCCACTCGTGAGGGTGTTGGACATTCACATGGTGCATGTTCCGGGGTGCGGAAATTATTCCGGGGACACGCCCATACTCGATACCCTTTCCCCCAGAACCGAATCCTGTTATCGTTCAGGGCGGAAGGCCAAAGCCATTATCTGAAGGCTGCGAATCCTCACAAATAGAGTGCGGGCTTTTGGAATGCTGTCGTCAAATCTTTCAAGCGACAGTGCTTCAAACCAAAGTCCTAGGACTGTTCCCGAACCATCTTGAGCCTAAACCAGCCGAGACACAATTCGCCCCGTACAATTTCGATCGACCTGACGACGACAATGAATTCCGCGGCCTTGCTACATCTTTGGACGTGCAGGAGTAGGGACAATCCCCAATGTGGTTCAGGCTGGCTACCCTCTGGAGCCTTCCAACACTCTCGAGACGCGCGAAGCACGGGATAGCGGCTCAGTTGGTAAACTCGTGTGAGCACATTGCCTCAGAATTGCACGAACGACACTCACGAAGCTTTGTCGAAGTCAATCAGGAGTATCAGGAAGATGTGCCTCCAGTACAGTCTGATCTGTGCGAGCAGGGACCTTGACATAAGAACCTGGTCGGAATGCACAACATCATCTGCTCACTGCAAAGGCCTCCGAAACTGGAAGGCCACACGGAGGACAGATGGACATGGACTCCTTGGCTCCAAGTTCCTGCTTGAATCCTGCATGGGCTTCAGCAAATCTTTTGGTCGCCCCTGCAGCTGCAGGACATCCGCCTCAAACGATACAGCGTTCGGTGTGAAGGGCGTTCTGGCTTCAGATTCCCATGAGCAGATCTGCTAGCAGTGGCCCATGATCTTTGTCCCAGGCTGGCGTGTGCGATCGGCACCGTCGCTGAGCTCCAAGGCACGGCATCCAGAGAGCCTCTGCAAACCGTCGACTGCAGAGCTTGCTCTGACTTCGCAGGTAATAGGCACAATCGCGCATGGCACGGTTGTGCTCGGCGAGGACTGTGGGCGGTTCCCATTGCAATTCTGGAGTCATGCGCAGAGCGCTTGTTCCATGTGGCATGAATCCAGACACTAGGTCAAGCTCTGTGCAGCCCTGTTTCATGTTCCCTGTTGGTGCAGGATTGTGCTGGGGAGATACTTGCACAGGGGATGTCCGGCACGATGCCGCGTTCCCAGAAGCTATCCCTGTTGCGTAGCACATTTGTGTGCGGAATGACAACCCATTGCTTTCATCAATCACCGATCCGCCATTTTGGTATAAGCTTCGAATTGAGACTTTGCTCCTCGAGTTACTGTGAAGCTGTGGCTAGACGGCGAAACATCTCTGGGTTTGAGTTCCTCTGTGAGGGCAGTATCGCAGCCTTCTCTGACAGTGCATCAATTCCTCCGAGCATGTTTGCACAGTTTCCTGAGGAGGTGCGTGATCCCGAAGTGATCTACTTGGCACAGTCGAGAACAAGAGTGTGCCCCGTTACATCGAGTCCAATAACTGCAACAATCCCACCAGTGGCAGCTATGTCCACCCCGATTTCATGAATTGCAAGTGGGTGGTCCCCGATTTGATTTGCCGCAAGTGGTTCCAAGGTGTGTACGCATGTCCCACGAGCTGTTGGAATCAACACGGTAACACCTTCGATGGGGCAATGCGAGCTGCAACACCACTTCAAGAACAATTCCGAGGCGATCGACCTCCGTTTGCATACGAGTAGATTAGTCGTGCCGAGGCTGCCGACTACATTCTCACTGCGATGGCAGATTTTCGCTTTCGAGAAATCCGAAAGTGGCGATTTGGCACAATTTCACGATTTACTACGGCTACCAGACCTGGGATAGCTCCGAAGATACGGTTCGTGTTCGAGCCGAAGAAGAACCCCGGTTGGCGCAACAGAGGCCCTTCCGCGGACATTCTCCGCGAGGACGGGGGCTTTCCCCTCGCCGATCAACCTCGAGACCTCCTGCAGTCCTACGGGACCTCCGCTAGCATCTTGGTCAGACACAGACACGACGAGGTCGAGTACACCGTGTCGGAGCTCCATTCCCGAAGCGGGAACGATGGCTACTTGAGTGGTCCTGCGAGGAGACGGACTCCGATGCATCCTCGGCCCTCGGTTTGGAGCACCCCGATCCTCTTTCCGCCACGGCGACGGAAAGGGTCGAGGGCACAGGAGTTCTACGACGAGAGCCACATCACCAGCCGAACGATGGATGGCCCAACAGGCGATACACCGGTCATCGTCGAGATCGATGACATGGTCCCAGCTACTCCTCCGATGGCTAGTGCGATCCATCCAGTGGACGACGCTCTGTGGAGTTAAGTGGAGGATGAGGCGCAGCAAGCGAGCACTGCGAGCAGCCACGCAACAGGCCCAGGATGACCCCTGTGGCACCGAGTGGATCAACCACACTTTCCCCGAGTCCTCGAGACCTGCAACCCCTTCACCATCGAGGTCTGCTTGCACCGAGGTGATTCAGGTCAAGACCAAGCCCAAGGCGCCGATCAGGGTCAACTTGACCCGCGACCCGTCCTCGAGCACTTCGTTCACACTGACAGTTTCACCGAATGTTATCCCTAACCTCGAGAGCAGGTTTGCCATCGGTGTTAGTGCGAAAATGTCCTCTGACCAGCACGTATCCATCTGTTGAGGCCTGGGCCTTGATCTTAGCCCCGATGATCTTCGAACCTTGGTTGGACGGTTCTGTATTCAGTGCTGCGATAATGAGGGTCAAAGGGGTGGGCAAACATCAGCCACTCGACTGTTTTGTCGCGGCACATTGGACATAGCACAATCGCCGCGGACTTGCGCATCGACGAAGATATAGCCGTCTACAGTGGATGAGAATCGAGTTACCTCTCTCGACCATCACGACTAGGGCGGCTGCGAAGATCATGGGAGACATAATTTTTGCAGCCAGTACTGGCTTCTCGGATGTACCGAGCATCGATAAGATACATCGAGCCCTCCGAGGGAGAGACTTGTAAGGTTTCGTAGCGTTGGCCTGCGATGGGAGGACGCGACTATCAGACTACCACCGATGGGAAACGGTCGGTCTTCCTAACATCGAAAAAACATTATTGCATGAAATACGATTGAAACTTTCGATGAACCCAGTCAGGTTCCGAAGAGAGTCCGAATCGCAGAACAGGCCACCGAAGCGGAAACAGTTGGAAATGGGAGCGCATAGCAGGGACCTATGCTTTGCCAATGAAAGAATCTGCTGTCCTGAAGATTCTTGGCACATGAGCTTGTCCGGGAGGCCGGTTCCATCATTCCAACAGGACATGAGTATGCCCTCCAGCATTCTGCAGGAGGTCAGGCACTCAATCGTGGCTTTTTTTCTGTGGAAACGAAGATGTCGAGGCTTTGGACAGCATCACGGCTTTGTGGGTCAAAGTCACACGATTTGAGGCATGACTTTGTGCTGACACTGTTGAGAGAAATTTGCCGTTTGGTGTGTGTGCTCTGACATGATCTGCAGGCTCAGGAGCCTATGGGAGTTTCCGAGATCAAGCGTGATTCGGCAACAGGCGCGACAGCAGACGGCGGTACTGCTTGCAAACCCGTGCCGAGTCACACATTCCGAGGCGGTGGAATCTATTGTTTGCGACGCAATGCTATGGGCTACGGGTTGTACCAGGTCGGAACAGTGAAACGAGGGTGACGAGGGCTTGTGGGAGCCGATGATGCTCGTCGCAGTCAAGCGCTGAACCTCGAGATGGTCCTCTTATCCTCTTGCCAGAGGTGGGGGTTCAAGACAGTCCTAATATAAACAGCATGAAATACGTCGCCAGCAATGCCAGCACCTGGGACTCGAGCTACGCCTTGATGCCCAGCGTGCAGCCTCAGATCGAACGGAGGAGGGAAGCGATCAAAGCGCTGACTGCGGGTGTCTTGCTCATGCGTCGACATCTCTGCTTCTGCTTCGCTGAACGTAGGATGTCTCATTGACATGGAAACTGCTCGGCGCGGCAGAAACCGTTGGGCGCTTCTTTTCGTCGGCGGAGGATGAGGCACTCAGTGCAGGGCTGTGCAGCTGCGCGAAGAGGGCCTTGGCAAGCGTGAAGTCAGTTTCAACACAGGTCGGGATGAAGGAAGACATGCAGGCCGTGTCAGCGTCCTTGCGAAGACCGGAGGACTTGCTCCTTGTCTGCCTTGTCTGATGGCCACATGCGGCCAGCAGCTTGCTCAGCCCCAGGTTTGAGGTGAAGCAGCGCGAGCAACTGAAAAAGGTGAGCGACTTCTGAAGCTTCAGATGAGACGTTACGTTCATTCGTTTCTAGGCAATGCAAGTGGTGTCTCGCCATTGCAGGCAGTGGCTGCGCTGCGAGTTCCCCTTGCCGAGCTTCTTGCAAAGGCAATGAGTTTAAGGATAGTTTAAGGCAAGGAAGGCAGAGTCTGGTGCTGTTGACATGTCGGAGGCCAACGGCGAGGGACGCGCAGCTGATCTCCTCGCTGGCTTGCCAAAAGATGTGTCAAGGTCCTGCACGACGGCTCCCAGATATGTGCCTGGGACGCTTGCTGGTAGTGCGGCAGGCGGTTTTCGCGCTTGCGCTCCTCATTGATAGCGGCTACATCCGAAACAAATTCACTGGTTGCTGCAGCCTTAAAGAGAGGGTCTCGCACATGCCCCAAAGGGTGCAGCGAAGCTGCAAGCTGCTCCAGAAGCGGCGCAACGTGGTGCCGAGCGAGTGTCACCACGAAGTCCCCAGAATCGGGATATTGAAAAAGGATAAAGAAACGTCCACTACGATTTTTTCCTGGCGATTCGCTTTTCGAAGCGTTAATCGCAATTGAGAGTCTACGACGACGTTGGTCTTGGTATTGTTGTTGTGCGTCGTTTGCATCGCGGGGTTTGGGCTTGGTTGGCATAGGAGTGGTTGATTGCCAAAAACTGCGGCAAAACCCAAGTCCTAAAAGGCTGAGCCTTGGAAACACGGACTGACATAGGGGAGGGGGGGGAGCAGGGGCGGGGCGTGGGCGGCGGGGGCGGGGGCGGGGCGGCAGCGGGGGGGGGGGGGGGGGGGG
>CAJNJA010014515.1:0-12164 GCA_905231915.1 Symbiodinium necroappetens | reverse complement strand
GCGTATCAGGCATCTTAGAGACGGCCGTTGTCGAGGGCGAAGTGCCGTTGCTGTTGCCGGTTAAGTTGCTGAAGCAGCTGAGGTCGGTGATAAATCTCGACGAGGAGTGCCTGGAACTTCGTTCGATTGGAGCCGTTGTTCCTATGAACCCGCTGCCCTCAGGTCACTACACGATCGAGGTCACGGACTTTGCTGGCAAGGACTGGCACTTGCCAACAGCAGCCGCACAAGCAGGTCGAAGGGAGAGCGAGTTTCGTTGCGAGCCCCGGTTCGAGAGTGCCAATAGTTCCTTTGGGGGTTTTGCAGAGCGTGCCGGCATAGATCATGAACCTGCTTCTCCAGCTGCGGTCCGAACCGTCTTTGTCGCCAGCCAAGCCGGGCCGCGGAAGCGGACACAATCCAAAGAGGGCATTGGCAAATTGGCGAGCGGTGTTCGACAAGCTTATCGACCTCATCGCTCTGTCCACCATGCAGGCACGGATTGGTTCAACGCGTCATTGTTGCCTGCCTGGCTGCCTTCTGCGGTAG
Organism: Symbiodinium necroappetens; assembly: GCA_905231915.1. Taxonomy (NCBI): domain Eukaryota; class Dinophyceae; order Suessiales; family Symbiodiniaceae; genus Symbiodinium; species Symbiodinium necroappetens. The sequence continues at coordinate 11,636 of CAJNJA010014515.1, read as the reverse complement.
CACAAACTGCGTGGGAGCCAGCCACACCGAGGGAGCCGAGCAAACGTACCGCGGCCAGGACAGCAGACTACAAGCAGTGGATTTCCTCGGGTCGGGCAAAGGTGCTGCAGCCTCGGAAGTCCAAAGTGCCATCGGCGGTGAAGATCGAGGACTGCGGCCATGCCGCAGAGTTTCTCCGTGGTGCTGGGAACGGGCACAGCAGAGATGTCTACTGCATCCAGTGCAACGGCAGGTGGGACGCGAACGGCATGGAGGAGTTCATTGCGGAGACGATCCGCACGCAGATAGCCGAGGTGAGGGGACCAACCGCCACGGGCGTCCCAAGGTGCCATTGTGGTGTGGCCGCGGTGAGATTGGTCACCAAGAAGCCCGGGCCGACGCAAGGCCGGCATTTCTGGAAGTGCGCCGCGCGCGTGTGCCAGTTCTTCGATTGGGATCAAGACGAGGTGGCCAAGCTGCAAGGGGAGAAGCGCAAGGAGATGGCGGACCAGGCGCAGTACATCGAGGAGCTCCAGCAACAGTTGCAGCAGAACCAGGCCCAGTACGAGCAGGGGATGCAGGCACAGAGGGCGCAATTCGAGATGGCCTTGGCCCAGTTGCAGCAGCATGCGGCAGGGAACGTGGTGATGGGGAACCCCAACTAGGGGAGCAACGGCCCGACCAGGACGGCGATGGGCCATCCTGTGGGGTGGCTTTGGACAGCCCTCTTTTGCGAAAAAGGTGGAGGGCTTTGCAGCTAGAAGAGAGAGTGAGCCGGGGTCGGGCCCGTGGTGTCGGAAGGCTATTGGTGGAAAGATCCAGCAGCCAGCGGCGTGGGCAGTGAAGGGTGGCATTTTGCCACCGGCATCGTTCCTGAGTTTTCCGAGTGTGCGTGGGTGCGGGGAGTTTTTCATCAAGATTTTCATGGGAACGATGGGACCACCCAGCTGGAGCCAAAGACGCTGTCGAGGCAAAAGAGAAAGAAGATTATTAGGGCGTTCCCAAGGCCGTTGGCATGCGGAGGGAGCTCAGTTGACAGCGATTTTCCTTTGGAGCCAGAGTGGTGTTGGCACGAATTTCGGTGCAGCTCAGCACCGTGTGCAGTTTTTGTGGTGCAGCTTTTGGACCCGGGCGAAACATTCCGGTGGGAGTCTGTGGTCTTGGGCGGCAAAAGGGCGCTCATCTTGTATGTGGGTCCGGCTGGTCGTGAAGTCGGTTGTGATTGGTATCGGTGGCAGTCAGAGTGCGGGGGGGATGTTGCCATGTTGGTGCAGGACAGCTCTGGGAATCACGAGGAGAACGTTATCTACTTTCATGCGAAAGGTGCCCGTGATGCTCTGAGAGATGTGTGGGGAAGTTTGTCCTGTAATTCCTCCTTTCCTCTGTGCGGTGCCGCGATCAGGTGGAACTTTGGCGACGAGAATGCCGAGGCTCTGGGGCACTCTTTTCCGCAAGAAGCTGTTGAAGAAATCGACGGCGAGGCTGAGGAGATCGAGCCCGAGGAGGGCACCGCAGAGGCTCCTGACCTGGCGTTGGCCGGGGAACTCACAGCACATCAGAAAGCCATGGTGAAGCGCATGCACGATAACATGGGACATCCTGACAAACTTACCTTCCTGAGGACGGTGAGGCGGGCTCGTGCGAGCCCAGCAGTGCAAAAGTACATCAAGGAGAAGTTTGAATGCGAGGCTTGTCAATCCCGACCTCTACCTAAACCCAGTCGTCCAGCAACTGTTGTTCGGGGTTATCGTCCAGGTGTCATCGTGGGTGTGGACGTCCTCTTCCTTCCCGACGTGGACCCGAGGCAGCTCAAGCCAGTGCTCAACATAGTTGATTGGGGTTCGGGGTACCAGGCACTTGAGCCCATGCGGGAGAAGACAGCGAGCGAGGCCTTTAGGAAGTTCTGGAAAGCGTGGGGCCGCCACTTTGGCTCACCCGAGGTGATGGTGACCGATGCGGGCACCGAGTTCGGCAAGGAGTTCTGCGAGCTGGCAGCGGGCCGAGGCATAGTCACCAGGCAGATCGGTAGTAGGGCCCCGTGGCAACAGGGAATCACAGAGCGTCAAGGGGGGCTCGCCAAGCTGCTGTTTGAGCGTGTTCGGGACGAGGTTTGTCCGACGAACAAGGAGGAGTGGGCCACAGCGCTTCGGGAAACCGAGGCGGCCAAGAACAGGCTCTACCACCGGAGCGGGTTCACACCAGCACAGCGGCATCTAGGACAAAATCCTCGTATCCCAGGTTGCTTGATGAGCGACGACTTCCTCGATGCAGAGCTTGTCGAGGAAGGTGCGGTTGGTGAGATGAGGCGGGCCCTAGAAATGAGACGCATCGCAGCAGCAGCATTCATCAAGGTCAAGGCGCATGAAGCATGCGCCCGAGCTTCAAGGGCAAGGAGGCGGACCGCCGAGGATTTCAAGGCGGGCGACCTTGTTTACGTGTTCCGGAAGCCTAGAGAACGAAAGCGGAAGGCAGCAGCCCAAAGGGAGATGGCTGAAGGGAAGCAGAGTGGCAAGCCCCAGTGGGTGGGCCCAGGACAGGTGCTTGCAGAAGAAGGACCGAACCTGTGGATTTCGATGAGGGGTGAACTTTGGAAAGCCGCAAAGGAACAAGTTCGGAAAGCAACCTCCCTTGAGAAAGAGGCTCAAGAGCTTTTACAGGGAGAGCTAGCCGAGCTAAAAGAGGAGCTGGCCAAGAGCGAAGTGAGAAACTCATTCAAAGACATCACTAGCGAGCCTTTTCCCGAAGGAGAAGAGGAACCAGATCCAGCGACAAACCGGGGGCAGAAACGTAGAGTTACTTTTGAAGACGAGGAGCCCAGGGTTAGTGCGCCAAGGGAGCGCGCCGAGCCAGCAGCGCCTAGCGGCGAGCCCGAGACGGAAGCAGCGGCGCGCGGAGCACCAGGCGCTGGCTCTTCAGACTCCTCTTCCTCCTCAAGCAGTTCTTCTTCGAGTTCGTCTACGAGCGGCCCACCGAGTACAGCAACCACTCCGAGGACAGCCGCGGTTGGCCGACGTGACTCCCGGCAAAGCGGAAACACTGAGCCAGAACAGGAAGCCAGCACGGGAGTGGAGCAAGCCACTGGGGAAGCACCTGCTGGGTACGGACCCTCGGTCCCTAGAGTTTCGAGGCCGAGCCCGTACGAACCCAGGTCCCGAGAGATCGGCTTTGTCGTCACCGACGAGGGCGGCATCTTTGACGAGGGCACGGCCAAGGACTACTGGGAGTGGGACCCCGAGCGGAGGACTCTCATCCGCTGGCATCAGTTCTCGAGGTTTGGCGTGTTCAAGCCTAGCTCCGGGAAAGGGTGTCCGGTGCCAACCTCACTGTTGAGCGAGGTTAGCACCTCGTACGTCGAGTTCGAGGACGGCACCCAGACCACGGGCAAGACCTTTGAGATCGTGGCGAGGCAGAACCGAGTTCCGCGTCAACGATCTGGTGAATACCGAGGTGCTCCAGTCCTTCATCGTGAAGAAGCGCGGCAGCGACGAGGTGAAGAACATCCCGGCAGAAGATGCAGAACGCTGGCGTGATGCAGACGCAGCCGAGTGGGAGAAAGTAAGAGCCACTGGCGCCATCCGGGAGCTGACGCTCCAGGAATCGGCGCAAGTCCTCGAGGAGCTCCAGGCGACCAACAAGCTGGACAGGGTTCTTCCAACGAGGATGGTGCGTCGGAACAAGCCCGGCGAATTGCCGGGGGAGCCGAGCACCTTGAAGTCTAGGCTTTGCATTCGGGGAGATTGTGACCCAGATGCCTTCAGCCTAGATAGGCACGCGCCAACGGCAAGCTCGCTGACACTGGCAATCGCCATGCAGGTGTGTGCCACCCGTAAGTGGAGAGCCTCGGTCGGTGACTTAAGAAATGCGTTTTGTCAGTCAGAGGCATTGCACCGCAAGGAAGGAAGGCTTTTCGCTCGACAACCTGCAGGCGGACTTCGTGGGCTCGACGAAGGGCAGCTGCTAGAAATAGTGGCGGGAGCCTACGGGCTCGGAGACGCTCCAGCACACTGGAGGCGAAGCCTTAAGAAGGCGCTGCAGCAACTAGGCTACGAGCAGTCAGTGTTGGACCCCACGCTCTTTCTGCTACGCCGCGCTGGGCGAGTCGTCGGCATGGTCATCGTCGAGGTCGACGACTTGTGGACTGCTGGCAATGAGGAGCACTACCAGCAGGTTGACGCCTTGAGACGGAGGTTTACCTTCGGGAAGTTCAAGTACCTGCAGGACGAGGCGGACGGCGTCGGCTTCAACGGCCGCCGCATGAAGCAAGACGCCTCCTGCGGCTTCTCTTACGACCTCCAGAAGTTCATTGACGAGCGCCTCGAGCCCATCGCGATCGAGGGCAAGCTGGGAGAGCAGGCCGCCACGGCAGGCGAAGTTTCTCAGGCGAGAGCAGTGTTGGGCTCTCTGAACTGGTTGGGTCGCGAGGGCAGGCCGGACTTAGCGGGAGAGGTGAGCATCCTCTCCAGTCGGATTCCAGATCTTCGGGTCAAGGATCTGAAAGAGATCAACCGGGTTGTGGCGACGGCCAAGTCCACAGCAGACCTTTCAGTGAAGATTGCCGGCATCGAAGAAGCACGCCTAGGATTTGGAGTAGTGAGCGACGCAAGCTACGCCAACGTCAGAGACGGAGGCTCTCAGGGAGGTCACTGCGTGATAGCCTTTGATACTAGGATTCATGAGGGTGAGACAGTTCAGTGCAACATCTTGTACTGGAAGTCCGGGCGTATCCATCGCGTGGTGAATTCCACTCTTGCTGCTGAAAGCATGAGTTTGTCTCGCGCCTTAGGAGACCTCATGTGGTGCGTCACTCTGTTCAATGAGTTGACTCATGTCGGGTTTGAACTCAGAGAGTGGGAAGCTGCTCTAAGGCATCGTCGGCTGTGTGTCATTCCGGGGAAAGGAGAGGGAGCTCGTAACCTGGCTGTGGTAGACGCGAAATCCTTGTACGATCACCTAGCTCGAGAAACCTGTGGACACACCGCTGACCGCCGCACTGCGATTGAGATGCAGATCATCCGCCAGACTCTCAGCGAACTTAGTGCTTCTATCCGTTGGATCGATCACAACCGCATGCTTGTAGACGTGCTAACCAAGATGGGTGGGAATGCAGAACCGCTCCACCGAGTTTTGTCATCAGGGCAATGGGGCATTGTGGCGGAGGCCCAGGAAATAGAGCTTCGAAAGAAGCAACGTACAGAGGGCATCACCATCCGTCGTAAGAAGTCTGGGATCAAAGAAAGTCTTGGGAGCTGTGAACACACTTGTGCTAGAACCTAGCAGTTGATCCCAGACAAGCTCGTTGTCCTGTGCAGAGCGACTGGCCCAAGACACGGAGGCCCCTAGAGCGCAGTACGTGCTGCAAGGAAAAGGCGCGATCAGCTTAGCATTGCCATAGAGCCTTCGACTTTTGCCTTGTGCTCCCGAGAGCTGCCACTGTCTTTTGACAAAAGTGTGTTTAGGGAAATGAAATGGGGGCACCGCTTGGGCAACAGCGCCGCCGGACAGACGGCCCTGGGGCCCGGAGTCCCTCGGAAGAATCGAAAGCGTCGGCTTTAAAGCAGTAGCTGAGTTGCTTTTGAGGCCCCAGCCCCCGCACCGCCTCAAGCGAGGGAGTGGCCCTGTAATGGGGGTTGCAACATGACGGCAGAACTCAGCCATAGCGGAGCCACGTGCTATTCCAGTACGGAAGCTGCGACTGGATCTTCCTGGTTGCCTTCGAGTTGAAAGGAGGTAACCTCAGTTCGCAGAGGACGTTAAGCGTGGTTGTAGTGTTAGGCAAACACGTTCGCAAAGAGAAAAGATTACCGGCTTAGTTGCTGAAGTCCTGCAAGCGACACGTTCAGAAGCACCTTCGCCACTTGACTTGGAGCTGCAAAGCCCCAGAGTCAATGATGCGTCGAAAGCAATCCCACGAAGTAGTCAAGGTCGCCCGAAATGTGTGTCCAAGGATTTCTCACATCGTCCTAAGGCCCAGGTCGTCCGAAGCCAGTCATACGACCGACCGACCTCAGCAGCGTCCTACTCGCATGTACTTCACAATTTCCCTTTCGTCGGTGGCAGAACATGTTGGCCCCGCGTTGCCAGTGGTACTCCGGCTCCGTTTGCATGGTGCCTGCATTTGGAGGGCCGGGTACGTAAGACAACCGGATGTTCGAAATGCTTGCGGTGGGTTCCCTGCAAGAAGACATGGAGCTGCTGGACACAGACGCATTTGCGGGATGTTGCAGGGGTGGCAACATGGGAAGCCCCGCCGTTGGCTGGAGGAGGTCTCGAGCTTAAGCACAGGAGCCACATGTTCAACGCAGAAGCCAGTGCAGTCAACATCCGAATCTCAATGTCAAATGATGTTCCAACAGCCTTTGTCCCTGCCTTCTCGTTTGGCAGAGCTCCGTCTGTCACAACTCTCAAACAAATCAACATGCAGAGCCAAGAACGAAAACCTAAGGCAAGTCCCGGCCTCAGGGGGCAAGTGACAATAGGGCCGGGAGGAGTGGCGGTCGTTCCCTGCTCCGCGACGGAGACGGAAAAGAAGAAGAGGGCTCATTCAATCGTGTGAATCCGTGTTGGATTTGGTGAGCACACAAGCGGCGGTTTCCTGCGGCCTTTTGTTCGCCTTGCTTTTTTCATGACAAACAACCGAACATGCGGATGTACAGGGGTATGAGTCATATGAGATATGGATTCATGGACCCTTCCTTAAACATCCATAAACCCCATAGTGGAAGCAGCTCAACGATTGTCAGAAACAAGGGGCTGAGAGCACCGGACGGTGCAGGTGCAAGGCAGTGCAAGACATGTTTGACTTTCCCAGTTTGACTAGGGGTTTTGGAATGTTTTGGAGGCTTATGGCATGCACGGCGTGCATGGCGTTCCTGGCCTTGCGGGTCTCGGCCACTTTCCTGGCACAGCCTGGCCTCCACGGAGCCTCGCCGCTTGACAAATTGATGGAAGTTGGTGGGTCGCTGGGACCTGGGCACTGATAGCCTGGACAGATCTGGACGGATACAGAGGACATTTCAAATACAGAGGCTTTCTTCTTTAGCACCTGCCAGCCAACCCGGTTTGTCCTCTGTATTGTTCAGACTTCACTTGCAGGCCCAGTTTGACTTCGCATGTGCAACTGAGGCAGTTCAGCCTGATGCAGGGAGCTTAGTTTTCCAAGCCGCTCAGATTTCCTGCTCCACATGGTCCGGTGGCTTCTCGCACTTGACCATTTTGGCTGGAAGGGCACCGAAGGCTTTGTTGTACTGTTGGGGACTGAAAGGGTGGACGGTTGCCGTGTTGCTCTCAGCAGGACTTTGGAAAGCCCTGGCGGCTCGGAAGAGCTCGAAATCACTTCGGATTTTTAAGTTTCTCCGTCTCGGCCAATTTGTAGCAGTCCTGACACCGTACTGTGCATGTGCAAGCAGATTCTTGCTCTGCTGAGGACGATGGCCGTCTGAGCAACCGTGCTCGTACCTTCAACGGCAGCCGGGCACATGGACAATTCTCGACGTGTCCTGGGAAACATAGAAAACCAGCATTCATTTATATTCATTTGCCAATGTCTGTGGCGTAAATTCGTGCCGGGTTGCGGGTCTGCCGCGATGCTGAGGCCTTCCGGGCGATCGTTGCGGAAGCTCCCCTGTGCAGACGCCGGCCGGCACTTTCATTGCGGGCACACTCAGATTCTCCGCATGCTTCCCTTTTTTGCACCCATTCCTGGACCCCTGGAAGCCTCGGCAAGCTGTTTAAATCTGGTTCTCTCAACCAAAACTTGTCGGCACCTATACTACCTGGGACAACACATGCCACAGTCTTCTTTAACTCTACATTGGCGTGTCGCAAATCAAGCACAGATCAGGCGACACCTACCTGGAGTGAGTCCGGCGAGCACGGTGCCCAACCATTTGTTGACTTGTGCTGTTGCCGTACATAGTGACATAGTGTCAAGCTGGAAGTTCGAATCGTCGTTTCAACCAATCGAAGGGTCCGCTCTGGGGAGCACTCCATCTTGTGTCTTTCCCGATGCCCAGATTGACTTTGGCGTGGCCCGTTGTCCGGACACATCGATCTGCTTTGGGGCAAGTCAGCAGCCATGTTACAAGGAGTGGTTCAGTACTGTAATGCATCGGACAGTTACAGCTGAGTTCTTGGTCGCTCAAGCCTGTTCGTGGAACCTGCCGTTGCCGGACCATGTGAGTCTAGTGAGACGGCGCAGCCCAAAGCCCCAAATGCTGGGAAACGCAACAGCATAAAGGGATGCTCCTGTTTCAGCCCCAACTACCTGCAAAACGTGCCAATCCATGAGTCGAGATCCAGATACCAGCCAAGAAAGAACCATGACAGCACATCTCTAGATCGCTCGGTGCGCTGAGGTGCTTGGACAGAAGTTCAACGTAAATTGCTTCAGCCATATTTATCACATGTTCCAGTCAACCTTGTCTTGTCTTGATCGGTCGTGGCACTCTAATGTACGAACCCTATAACATCCCATAACTGGAATTATGCGGTCCTCGAATCAGCGCCAGAGCGCGGAGGTTTGCAACCCGCCGCGACGATCCATGCAGCCCGCTCTACATCCAGGCAGTTTCAATACCCCAGCCTTCGCGGGAAAGCGGCGTTTTGATTGCAGGCAACTCCGCAGCGATGGGCGAGCGAACACTGCCAGGCTCGGGAATCTTCTGCTCAGCTGCTTGATCATATTGCGAATGAGCACGTAGTGGCCCGGCCACTCTGGAGGCTCTCCTCTTGGGCTTTGCTTCTCAAAAACTCACTTGCAGAATGCCGTCCTACAGCTCCATGTCGAAAAGGACATTGGCATCAACTGAACTTGGCTCTTTGCGATCACGATTGTGAGTCATGAGGGTGTATGCACTTGCTGCACCACCGCATGAATCCCTAGATATCTTAGATAAGTAACCTTTAGGCAAAATGGATTAGTCTGCCTGTTAACCTGGCCTATCTGTCTGCCAAACCCTTTTGAACTGTGTGCCTGGTCATTGTGTCTCGGTATATCTATGTGTTTGAGTCCCTCTTTCTTTCGCTTTTCGGCATCTCAGCTACAAGCATGCCAGACCCTGTTGTGCCAGGAAATGTCGCAGGCATCAACTGGGCTCCCGAGCACGCAAGCGTACCGCGGTCACTTGGACTTGAAGTCGCAGACTTCGTGAACAGAAGGACAGCGTGAATTTGCGGTGAACTCATTCTGAGACTTGTAGGAGAGGTGCAATCCAGGCTCGACAGCCTGGATTGCGCCCACCGAAGCAGAGACCATGAAATGTGAGCACTTTAAGGTGGCACCTCTAGACTCGCATACTTCCCATGCAAGATCCACAACGCTTGCGTCAGAGGAACCCTGACAATTGTGTAGGCGACATACAGATTCTCAACCGTCAAGATGGTCCTTGCAGACAGCGAAATTGAATCATACCCGGCTTCTGGGGCCAAAACAAAAGGCGCCACCGCCTCGTGTGTGTTGATAAGGTTTGTGCGTTGCACTTTACTTTCCTGAGGCTTTGCTGGCTTGCTCGCGCGTTCCGTGCGGGTCCAAGCAGTGTCACCTTGACGTATGAAGTCGTATGAAGCGAGTGGTTTTGCATCGGAACGTCTTGTGGGGATTTTGGGGCCAGGCCATACTCAAGCCTGTCAATAGGCCATGAGCCATTCAAGCGAGTTTGTCAGCGGAACCGTGACTACTGCGGACTCACCCTCGCGAGTTCCTGGAAATCTTCCACCCGATGCTGACAAGTGAAATTGGACCACTTATGATGGACTGTCCGTAGGTACCAGGTAGACCTCAAGTATGAAACGAATTCAATCTTCCCTTCCCCGTCATGACTAAGGATCCGCAGTCGTTCTACCCTGAATAGTGCCGATGCGCCTTGTTTGGCGAGGGTGCAGCTCCCAGTCGAGAAGGCTAAATGATGCTAAAGGTGGTTGGTGGAGTACGCGAAATCCACAGATCTCGTCGCTGTGTGTGTATCGCGTGGCTGGAGCGGAGGCAGCATGACTTCCGCAGACTGTATTTGCACCGCAAGTTTCACAAATCATGACCATCAGCAGAGAGCTCGAACAGATTTCCCGGTGCCCAAAATCCCACGGATACCATGGCAATGTATGAGCGACGGCTTTTGTTTACATTAATATTACACTATTTTGAAACGAGATACCTCCGCGCGGTATTTTATTTGTCAGAACTTGCACGAATAAAACGAGATTACATATATATGTGATACGATGCAGTCTCATCTGAAATCGAATGAATCGTAGTATTCGACCAATTACTATAAGAGAAAATAAGATTTACTGGGGTCTAGATACGATTTTATCGATTCGGCTTTTCATTTTGGGCACGGATATTAATACTTTTGAATTTTTTAATATTTATATTTTTCCGACGAAAGATTTGCACTAATTTTCGTATTTTTGGATTGATATAATTGAATCGGTTATAATGAGATTAATTGAATTCGAAACTTCTGATTATAAGATAATTTTGAAAAGTTTTAATAGATAAATTTGCAGACAATTAATAAAAAAAGATTAAAAAAACTTAGAATAAGAATAATTTAATTTTATTAGGTCAATAATATTTAAAATAATATTTCTCTTATATAATTAAATTGCTCACTTGCAAATTTATGATAATATATATAAATAATCGAATCTATATATTGTTTCTTTTGAATATAAGATCTCTTCTTAATTTAGGGTCATATATCGATAGAAATAAATAGAATTTGATGATCTTACTATATATTTTAGAAATAAGAAAATCGAGATATATAGCTTCTGAGCTTAATTATGAATCTATGAAAATTTCAACTAATTTTGTGAAGCCTATTATTTTCATGGAATCTTATTATAAATATTGGTCTTAAAATGATTTTTCGTATTGAAATCTTGTAAGATCTCTATTCACAATTCATAGATTATCTAAATTCAGAATCTTCGAATTAAAATATATCTCCGAAACGCGTGGTCCGATTAATAATTTATTTATATCTATCGATATATGAGAACGAATTTCGGGAAGAATTTGTACTCAAAGATGATGATTAATTTATCATAGACACGCAGACGATTTATATATAACGAAATCAAAAATATAATGAAATTCTCAATTAAGAGAATAATATTAATCCAAATACTATTGCTTCCTTATCCAAGATTAATACTTGTTCGCCAGCGTTATCGAATAGGAATATTTAAATTTATATCTTATAAGATTTAATATATTAATCCGACAATTATTAGATTTACGAATTTTCATTGCAAATAAATATTTCTACAGAAAGAGATAAATATCTTGTTCTATTATCCATTGCATTCTTAATATTAACCGAAGGACGACTCGATATGCAAAATTTCAAAAAAGAAAATTCTTTAGAGAGTACTTTATAAGATTTTCATAAGAAATATTCTAGAAAATTGTTTCTAGGCTCTAAGGCATTATATAAAATATAAAGAAAGTATATTAAGAGATATTCTATATATTTCAATATTTAAATAAAGAAAATAAGGCCCAAACCCAAGAAAACCCTATTATATTCTATATTCAATTACATTCAATTCTATCGAAAAAATCATATTTTTTATCGTAAAATTTTATATAATAGATTTTTTTTGTCTTTTTCATAAAATTCATAGAAGAAAGAAAAAAATTCCTATAAATTATA
>CAJNJA010014514.1:0-12164 GCA_905231915.1 Symbiodinium necroappetens | reverse complement strand
CATAAATAAAACATAAAAAAACCATAAATGCAAAACCACAGAAAACGGAGATCGTAAATAAAACGTAAATGCAAAACGTAAAAGAAACATAAATAAATCATAAAAGAAATAAATCAAGGATTCGGCCCTTAGGCAGCAAAAGATCGTCCTAACCCTAGACCCTACCTTTCAACCCCAAACCCTAAAACCTAAAACCCTAAACTCTAAACCCCGAAGCCCCAAAAACCTAAAGCCCCTTGAATCCGCAACTACACAACCGAACATCGGGGGCAGATTCTCGCGCTGCATCGGCTCCAGAGCCTGAAAAAGAGCCATTCGAAGAGCCTGATGCCTGAGCCCGCAAACCCAGCAAGCTCATAAGGTTGAAACCCCGAAGCTCTATAAACCCTAAACCCCTAAACCCTAAACCCTGAAAGCCCCTAAACCCTGAACCCTAAACCCCTAAACCCTGAACCCTAAGCCCCGAAACCCTAAACGGCGAAACCCGAATCCCTACTCCCTGCTCCTGCCACCCACAAAGGCCCAGACCCCATGAAGTGCGTGAAGATCGCGGACTTCGGCATCTCCAAGCGTCTGAGTGGGACCACGCTGGCGAGGCAGCCGTGCCGCCCTTCAGGGCTTAATACGGCGTTCAGGCTTCCGTGGGCTTTTTCTGCTCGCTAGGGTTTTGGAGGGTTTATGGTTCCGAGTCTGCTCATCTACCCTAAACCCTAAACCCTAAACCCAAAGCCCTAGACCCCAAGCCCTAAGCCGTGGCTCTTGGCAGGCTTCATGAAAGATCTCACGCTTATGAAGGGCCTCCCAGAGGTTTCTGGAGTTGGGGCTTCGATGTATAGGTTTCGGGCGCAAGTGCCTTTGAATTGGGGCCCGGAAGCCCTCAACTTAAACCTGAAACCCGGAACCTTCTTTGAAAGAAGCTTTTCAGAATTTCAGAAACCCTTATATAGCACCCTCAGAGGAACCATAAACCCAGGCTGTAATTAATCTGCCAGGACCCTCCAAGTACCCTCAAATAGGGGTAAAGGGTCCCAAATTAAGGGTATTTAGGGTCTAATAGAGGGTATATGGAGGGTCTAGGTGGTTGGGCGTCTAAGTTCAGTCGAGGCCTCCAAAAAGAGCAGTTGGTTCCTCCGGTGCGTTGCGGCCACTTGTGTATTGTTCATGGTGGACACAGATTGCGTCAGGGTTCTTCTTGCAGCTTCTTCTTGTGGCTCTGCGATCTGTTCTTTTTGCTTTTACATTTTCAATCATTGTAGTGATCTTCTAGTTTATGCATGTATTGGGTTTAGTCAGGCCAGCCAGGCAATTGGAGCTGTTACTATCCATGGAATCGTTGTGGCATAGCGGGTGAACCGGTCTTATGGATCACAGCCGTTTCCACAAGTAAGCACTCGGTCTGAACACGCTTATTGACTGTATGGTATATCTACACTACTTAGAAGATCCCATTTGCCACTTAAATTTGTTGGATTTCGAAGGTACAGTGAGGACTCCCAATATCCTAATGGGCCTTGGCATACCGAGGTGTAACATCCTGCATTACCTGCACTACCCGCAGCTGTGTGAATTTCCGTATTGTCTTGCGACGAGTAAATGCAGGAGGTTTGTCCGTCAGCATCGCTAGTGCTGCTCAAGCAAAACGCTGCCGCTGGTAGTTGCTGGTCGTGGTGGGGAAGGGGAAGGAGGAGGGCATGGATAGTATCTTTGCCAGCAACAGCTAACTACTCCGAACCCTTGACACTACGATCCACTATAAAGCCCGCGATCAAAGGCTGTAAAGAACAACACCCCCAAATCCCAATGAACTCGACCCTGAGCCGCAAATCGTCAAACTAACTTAGCACTCGGGATCCTCGATTCATGACCTTGTTGGCGGAGGACGATGGTTGGCACTCTGGAGATCATGGCGCCCGAGCGAGTGCGGACATTGTCTGAAGGCGCGGCTACCCTGTAGGAAGGGGCTTTTCTAGAGCCTGGGGAGAGGGTTTGGTGGTCAGCATCCTTGGAGCGACCCCAGATACACCAGGAACCAGTCTTGCATTCTCTTGAACGAGGAGCTTCACGGTACTTTCGACAAGTGTTTGACAGGGTTCAACGTCAGCTTCGGACGATTAAGTTCTCTGATTGCTCTGAACCGTAAACCTTCTGAAAGCACCCCTAAACCTTGACCCCAGCGAAAGCCTCCACGGTGCCCGCAAGCGGCTATCAGCTGCAAGCGTAGCCTGCTCTGCGCCCCTGGGGGCATTCTTGATTGGACTCTCGCCTTGTCATGGCGCTGGCTGCGATGATTTCCGCGGCTCTGGTGCTCAGCTTCGTGGCTTCCCAGGGTCGCGAGCAGTCGGAGGCTGCTGCGGGAACGGCTCGGGGTTTGTGCGGTCGGGGTTGAGGGTTGAGCGCTTACGGGTTTATTGGGTAATATCATTCAGGGGCCCTAACATCTCGACACAAATCAAGAGCCTCGACATCGCAATTCCCCAATAGCTTGCTTGAAACGAAGCAGAACCCTGACAAGTGTAACTCCCCAATAGCTTGACACTAGACAGGAGCCTCAAAATTGCAATTCCCCAGTAGTTTGATGCAAAACGGTAGCAAATGCTGCAGTTTTTACAGTGTTTGACAGAAGAAGGGAGCCTCGAAGTTGCATTCCCCCAATAGCTTGCGGCACAACACCACCCCGGTACTTGCAATTCCCGAATAGCTTGATGCAAAAAAGTAGCAAATGCTGCAATTTACAGTGTTTGCACCCAAACCAAAAGAGCCAACGTTAGCAAATGAGATCGGGGACCGCCAGCGTTGGGAGAAAACCCTTCCGCCTATCATTCAGTTGATAGTCGTCGGAGCGGTAGCCGTCTCCGCCGGCGTCGTCATCGTAGTGGTAGCAGCGGGCTGTGACCATGAACATCATGGCTTGGCATGTGCCTTAACGCAGTTGTGCTTATGCGGGCACCTGTATGGGTATTGGATGTTATCATGTTGAACCCGTGCTGTCGATCTCTGCGATGCATTTCGCTTCGGATCCAGTTGAACCCGCAGAGAGCATACGAGATTCCGTCACGATTCCAGATTCGCCAGTGTAGACCCCCCTAATTTGTGCTGTGGTGACTTTTGCATAGGATCCAACTGAACCCACCGAGTATTAATATCAGAGCCCTTATTTGCAAAACCCCTTCCTTTACGCCGGTTTCAACAGGGATCTTGGTGGTGGCACATGAAGGGATCTTGATCAGGGGTCTACATTACCGTTGCTTGGGCTCCCTAAACCCTAAACCCTAAACCCTATAGGGTTTAGGGCTTCGGGCCCTGCCATCCTCATCTTATCTCCGCAGCCGTCGAAACTCCGTTGTCTTTGGCATAGGCTGCCTGGGCAGATCTGCAAGATACGGTGAAGAAAAAGCATCCAAGACTCAAGGCCCAAGACCCCCTAAACCCCCATGGGTTTTCACATGTTCCCACAGGCCGGTTTGCAGGAACTTCGTGATGAGATGGACCGGCTCACTGCAGGTGTCTTGCCCGAGTCTAGGCTTCGGGTGCTTCGGCTCGGAGGCTTGAGCCTAGCGAATGCGAGCTGCAGGCGTGGAGTTTCAGAGCTAATCGGCTACCCTAGGCCCTCATGGGCCAACCCAAAAAGGCCGAGATTCTAAGTCCAATCGCTTCCAGAGCGGCACGGACGTGAGTTCTTGTTTTCCGAGCCTGGCATTCCATCCCTCACCCGGACTGGGCCGGCTGCTTTCAGTCTTAGACAACCGTCCCTTTGAAACGGTCACTTGGCTTCCGTGTTAGTCTTGCTTCTCTTTAGACCGCACTGGATCATGTAGTAAGTTCGAGTGCAAGTGAGCTTTCCATCTGCTACACGTTTCTCAACCCTCAACACTATCTGACTCCCTGACTAAAACCTTAGCGCGATCATATGCGAACTATATGCCCACTGTCTGAGTCCGTCAGTCATCCAAATATGTTTTGCCGGCAAAATGTCTTCCAGAGGTGGAAGGAGAATATTTCGGGCCCGAACAGGGAGTTTCGGCAGCCTTAGCTGGGGTACCCGCTGTTGTGTCTTTAAGCAAAGCGCACCGAACCTGGTCGGCCATGAAACTTTTAGAACCTCCCATCCAACGGGAGCCTGGAAGCCCAGAAAGCTTAAAAGCCGTTGGCGCTGGGTCCGCAGCACTGCATGGCCCCCACCCGAGGCAGATGCTTTGACAGGGTCCTGCGCCTTTTGTGCTTTTTCCTCATGAGGCTGAATAGACAAGACCTAAACAACTTGGCCGGCCCCGACGCCGTAGACCCGAATAGTCTAAACGTTAAGTTGCCTTTAACCCTAGCGGCCCTAGCCTAAACTGTATAGACCCTTGAGCCTGATCCCTAAGCCGATTGCTCAGAGCTGGCGGCACTTGGGCTGGAAGAAGACGAGCTTCGGAGGCAGCTGGTCATGAGGAAAGATGCTGCAGAACAGGCTCGGGGTTGAGGGTTTAGGGTTTCTGGACACGTAGGACAATGCTTTCGAGCCTCGGAATCCGTATGGCGATTGTTTCGAGTGCTTACAGCATTCATTTAGTTCGTAGCTGTTGCTGCTATGAAAGTCACACTTTCCTGCACTACGAACCCTAAACCCTAAACCCTAAACGCAACAATGTTTTGCATACCACGGTTTGCCAACACGTTTTTCAAGTCCAGAGATGCGGGGCTGCACCGAAGATGTTGTGGACTTGCCTACTCCTCCCTCAGCTTGCATTCAGCAACTACTGCGTGTAATGTGAGGTTTGCGGCCTGGGGTGCACAGAGAACCCTGCACCCCATGAGTATGTAGGGACTACCCTTTGAACTCATATAGGGCGTGTTACCATGAGTAGTATCATGACCAGTTCATAAGCTGCATTCCCTGAGCCTCCACATACCCTAAGCCCTGAAGACAAACAGCCTGCCTAAGAGGCAGAGATGGTTCACAACACCACTGCAGCTGACGCTTTGGCCAACTGGACCATCCAAGAGCTTCTCATTGCAATCCCCGATGACAAGGGAGACTTTGTGGCAAGCCAGGCAGCCAAATGCCAAAGTGGCATGCTCCTCGGTGCGGAGGTGCAGAAGCGCTTCCTGGATTCTCCTCATGATCCGAGGGTGCTGTGCCCATCTGGTGAGAAGGTTCCAGCCGTGATGCTTCACAGCAATCCACAAGGCAAGCCTACACTTTGCCGCACGCGCTGCTGTTCCCAGACTTGCACGGCTATCAGTGGAAACGACCCGGACCAGATCATGTTGGATGGGTGCCTGATGCGGGACGTGTGGAAAACCTACAAGGCATGCGGGGCGCACGGTGCCCCAAAGCTACAGCTTGAGGATGATGCTGATGCTGTGAGTTGGGTCCTTACCCACGTATGCCTTGCCGTCGGCCGAGGCTACACCTTCACTTCGCAGGAGCTGAGTCGCTTACAGCGACTGGATGTGGCTGTGCGAGAGGCCAGGCCGTCCCAGCCCGTCATTCAGTCCAGCAAGGGCCAGGGTCTTCAGACTCCCGATGTGGGATCAGCATCGGGAAGCCAATCCATGGTCGTGCGGCTGCTGATGAAGTGCTGGGAGATGATTCAGGAGGTTGAAGTGTCTGCCTTTCGCCAGGTATTTTCGCGCATGTTCACTGCGTGCCGACATGCTTGGCAGGTGAAGCAGAATGCGAACTTTTGAACAGTGGATTGCGTTAGAGCCAGAGCTGGCAGATTCCACGACAGCCAGAAGTCGACCCGGACGTCGTTTCGTTCCATCTATTCAATTCAATCTATGGTGACCAGATCGGTGTAGTACGCCGGAAAAACAGGCATCCGGGATCTTGAGGGATTCCAAAATCCCAACAGGGCTACATCAGGTTTCGGCAAGGTCTGCTAAGTTCACATCTTTCAGTAGGGTTCGAAGCATTTAAGGTTAAGGGCTACGGAAGTAGGTGTACTTTTTTTTTTGCAAGGCTTTCTGTGGGGCTTTGTAGGGCATTCTTTTTTTTTCAGAGTGAGGGCTTTGGGCCCGAGGCTAGCATTTTAGAGGGGGCCCACTGTGCAGAACCGGCTTTGCCGCGGGTGCAGCATACTCCGCCTATGCAGCTGAGGATGCAGGGACATGGATGCATTGCTACGAACCCCCGAAACCATGTTGAAGCAGCTAGTAGCACGTTGGGGCAGGTTCAGGGTCGTGTCGGAGCCTGATTCGGAAACCTTGGGAGTCGTTGTCAGAAATGTATGAAATCAGTTTATATTGTCATGGTTGTTAGTTCTGCTATTATGGCTACTCTTGTTGTATTCTTGTTGCTACTGTTTCTATCGTTCTTAATGTTATTTATTATCATTATTATTGCTACTATTGTTATTATTGTTAGTTCTGTAATAAAGGTCTTTAACAACAAAATATCCTCATTTTCGGCTAGAGCTGTGTTCTTTCCAGTCGCACTGCGCATCCTCCGGGCATTCCTAATACTTTGCATATTCCAATGCTGCAGCTAGCAGGGACACGTTGTTCGCCTTGTGGGGGCTCCTTGGTTGGTTGGGTATCGAAATCCTTGCGCTCTTATGGGGTTTACATGGGAGTTTCCGAGATTAAGGGGTACCTTTTTTGGGGGTCCTTAGATAAGGATCCCTACTATTTAGGGTACTACATCAGGGTCCCCTGTGTTCGGAAACCCCCATCTTTTGGGAAGTCCCACATCCTCCGAACACGCCACGAATCTCCAAACCCCGAGGCTCGACGGGTCCAAGGCCCAAAATAGTGGTAATAAGGGGAGTAGTAGTAAGAGTAACAACTTCAATATTCATAAGACTGATAGAAAAAGGCAAGAAGAGCAATCGAACATACAGATGGTGATAGCGATAGTACGTAGCATTTCCTTGCAGTCCCTGTATATAAGCATAGCATCATGTTTACCCCGCCCTGCCCGAACAGGCCACGATGCCTAGACAGCTCTAAACCCCAATAAGCGGACAGCTCCGATCCCATGACCCCTAAACTTTAGACCCCTAAACCCCCAAACCCTAAACCCCCAAACCCTAAACCATCCTAAACCCCTAAGCCCTCAACCTCTCTCAAATCCGGGTTGCCGGCCGAAAACCTTAATTTTGCGGCTCTTATAATAAGGGTCCTACTCTTTAGGGCACTATATCAGGGTCCCCTATGTTCGAAAAGCCCCCATCTTTGGGAACGATGAGAGCCGGCAAGGCCTCCTAGGCTTCTGTACCAGCCCTATCAGCAAAAAGCGACAAGGGACCGGGGCCTCGTGAGGTTAAGCCGTAAAAAGCCCTGTAGAGTTTAGGGGTTTAGAGAATCCCCACATAAGCCCTGTGTAACCCTAGAAAAACAGCATTGAATTGAAAGAACCGCAGCAGCCATCAAGGCCCCGATAATGGACGCTACGAAGCCGACGGAACCCGGAAACCACATACCCTGAACCCCTAAACCCCTAAACCATTAAGCCCTAAACCCTGAAACCGTACACCCCGAACCCCTAAACCGTAAGTCTTCTTATTGTGGCCCTGATATCCAGGTCCCTTCCACGTCTGCTACGGAGATCTCAGTCGGGGGCCCAAAGCAGGGGGTGATTTCGAGGAGTCTTGGCCCTGCGCCTGCTTTCTGGGGTTCCTTTTTGTGAAGGCTTCCAAGTGTTCCATGGCTTTTGTACGGTCTTTGGGGCTTTTCCGTTTTTTTTTGTAGGCTTTTCGGTTGTGATTTGTAGGCTTTTCGTTGTTTTGTAGGCTTTTCGGGTTGTTTTGTAGGCATTTCGGGTCTTTGGGCTTCGCAGTCGGGGCTGTGGGGGTTTTAGACGGTTGGTTTCGGGTTGAATTTAGGCTTCCACGAGCTGCGCGTCAATTTTTGAACTCAATGGTGGAAGTGTGGTAAAATTCAAAACTAAGCGGGCCTTCGTCTTCGGGCTTAGATTTCTGAGGCTGTTTGAATTCTTTAAGGCCCCTCTATTATAGATCCGCAGGGTACGATGATCCTAAACCCTAAACCCTAAACTCTAAACCCTATAACCCCTAAACCCAAGGAGAAGAAGTTGTGTAGGGATTTAGTACGATTATCGCCCCTTAAAATGGCGTTGCAGTCAGACTTGGGGCTTCCAGAGTGGTCCGGAAGAGCTCAGAAAAGCCTAGGTTTTGGGTTCAGTGTAGGGTTTAGGGTTCAGGCTTAGGACTAGTTCAAGGTTAGTTTAGGGTTTAGGCTTAGGACTAGTTTAGGGTCAGTGTAGGGTTTAGGGTTTAGGGTTTAGGGGCTCTTGAGATCCTGTATCGTTTCCCTTATTGGCCTTAATCCCAAGCTCTAGAACCTAAACGATAACCCCAAAAACCCATAGATCCCTAAGCCTTAAATACAGCGAAGCTTTTCGCTGCGGAGCCATTTTTCTGTTCCGCTTAAAGTTGAGCGTTTGTGGTTCAAGGTCCCTACCTGCAGAGAAGGCACCGTTGTGATCCGCTAGGTTAAGCCTTTGAGATCATTTATGTGTCGCTCTCTTGCGCCCGGAGGGGATATTATTTATGAATCTTTTGTTCAAAGGCTTTGAAAGGGCCAAGACAGGTCTGTCTAGTTTTTTGCCACGGGGTCGAAGCTGAGCAAGGCTTCAGGGTTCGAGGTTGCTGATTCGTAGCTGAAAGCGAGTTGCGAGTTGAAGGCAAGGCGTTGTGGTGGGTCTTAAAGTCTCCAAAAGCGCTCCGGCCTTTAAAGGTGCAAGCTTGGGGCCTAGTTTTCGGTGGAGCCCCTCATATCTGGATCCCAAGCGTCCAACTCCCGAAGCCACGAGACCCGACTTCAGGTTCAAGCGGAACCTTCTCCTGTGCCTACGATGTGCTGCAGCTCGGTGGCGATGGAATTTAGAGCATTAGGCATTAGGGTTCAGGTTGTGGACGGGATGGGACACTGGAAGCCAGAAAGTTGAAGATGGGTATGTCCTCCGCTGAGGACAACCGGAAGCATAAAGAAGACACCAAACCCGAGACCCTGAAAAGAGAGCTCTGTGTACTTTGACCTCGCCGACGCATCTGAAGCCCCAAACCCTGAACCTCGAAACCCACTCCCTGAACCTTGAACCCTCAACCCTTAACTCTAAAGCCCTGAACCCGTAAACCGACCTACTAAACCCTGCACTCTGCACCCCGAACCCTGAACCCAGGCCCTGACTAAACCCCAAACCCTGAACCCTTATAGCCTTATAAATAACAAATCCACAGCCCGCACCCAATACTCCGTGCCTCGATGTATGAGCCCCTTCAGGCACGGAACTGGGACATTGGCGGTGGTAGTACGGGCTTCAAAGCCCTAAGCCCCAAACCCTAAACCCTAATTCCTGAACCCCTGAAACATAAACCCTAAACCCTAATTCCTGAACCCAACCCTAAACCCCAACTCCTGAACCCTTAAACCCTAAACCCTAATTCCTGAACCCAACCCTAAACCCCAATTCCTGAACCCTTAAACCCTAAACCCTAATTCCTGAACCCGACCCTAAACCCCAACTCCTGAACCCTTAAACCCTAAACCCTAATTCCTGAACCCCTGAAACCTGAACCATACACCCGAAGGCTCTGCGGCCGTAAGCAGCCCAAAGGCCTGAAGGCCGCAGCCCACGTAGAGCCGCATATAAGGCCAGAATGGAACCCTTTGTAGTTTAGGGTTTAGGGTTCCCTTCTAGAACCCTTCTAGCACCCTTAGAACTCTTATAGAGCCCATATAACACCCTTTATAGAACTCATATATAGAGCCTTGTTGTATTATAGAACCCGTCTAGCACCCTTACGGAACCCTTGTAGAATCCTCCAAGAGCCCATATAGAGAACCCTTATCGAGAAGCCTTATATATAGAACCCATATATGGAACCCTTTATAGAACGGGCGTATAGAACCCTAAACCTTTGAACCCCGAAAACCCTCCATCCGAGCGCCATCTGAGGAGGCTCAACCTCACCAGCAAGTTTTCGATGCACGGGGCCTGATTCAAGGGTTGGTAGTGATGTATACAGTGGTTTCAGTTGTTTGTTCCGTAGTCTTTTCAAACTGGGGGTGTAGAAGGGTTGTTGTTTCAGCTTCTTGGTAAGGGTTTGTAAGGGTTTCCAGGTTCAGGCTTTGCAGTTTGGGGTAACTCCCTGGCCGCGAAGATGCCATTCGACCTGCAGCTTAGGGTCTATATTATACTCTAAACCCTAAACCCTAAACTATAGCCGTTTTTGGTTTAGGGTTTAGGGTTGAGAGTCTATGTTTAGCGGGACGGGTTCCCTCATCTTCTGAAGGGCCACGTGCGCTCCACTTGAGGGCTCCTGGTTCATGCTTCTCGGCACGAGTTTTACTGTGATCTGCCCTAAACCCTATAAAAACCCTAAACCCCTGAGTACGACAAATCCTCCTACGTCCTAAACCCTATACCCTAAGGCCTATAAACCCTCACAAAACTCCAAGAACTCAAACCAAAAACCACCCTGGCACACAAAAGAAACCCTCAATCCCTTACAAACCCGAAACCCGAAAACCAACAAACACCCTTAAACCGTGCTTCTTCTTTACATTCAGGCCCGACCGGCGCTCCTCCATTCGACAGTTCTCCCAGGCGCTGCGAGACTTTGGGTTTGAGGGCTCCAGGGCTGGTTCAGGGTTTAGGGTTTAGCGCTTGGGTTCAGGGATCAGGGCTTAGGGTTTAGGTTCAGAGTTACTGTTTAGGGTTCAGGTTTTAGGGTTCAGGGTTCAGCGTTTGGGGATTGGAGTTCAGTTTTTAGGATCCCGGGGTCAGATGTAGGGTTAGGGAGTGTAACTTGGGTCACAGGAATCTATTTGATATGGTTTCCTTATCCAAAACCTTATAAACCCTAAACCCTAAACGGCCCTAAACCCCAAACCCTAAAACTTCAACTGAAGTCCTTCACGAGAGCCCAGGTTCAGCGGCCCTGAAATCAGGATTGGGGGTTTCAGGACTCGGTCCATTCACGGCCCAAGGTGGCTGTGGAGGTAATAGAGGGCCTGAACAATTAGGGTTTAGGGTTTAGGGTAGTTACCTATACTACTTTGGGGGGTCCCTTATAATTATGATTTATAGTAGAATCTACCCTCACGCCCTATTCTCATTACTAGAGGCCCCTACCGTGGTCGGGTTTAGGGTTTAGGGTCGGGTTTCACTTCGGATGCTTCTAAACCCTAAACCCTAAACCCTGAAACCCTAAACCCTTACACCCTAAACCCTAAATCCTAAACCCTTACACCCTAAACCCTAAATCCTAAACCCTAAACCCTAAACCCTAAACCCTAAATCCTAAATCCTAAACCCTCGACTCTCTGGGGCTGCTTGCGTCGAAGATGGCAGACCTGGGCCTTAGGGGATAGGGCCTTTAGGGCCTTTAGGATTTAGGGCTTAGGGTTTAGGGTTTAGGGTTTAGGGCTTCGGGTTTAGGGTTTAGGGCTCAGGGTTTAGGGGCTTAGGTGATAGATTAGGGTTTAGGGTTTAGGGCTCAGGTGATAGATTAGGGTTTCGGGTTGAGGGTAGAGGCCCGAATCTCTGACAATGTTGCTCCTCAAGGGTCCAAACTAAACGTGCAGCATGATGTTTTTACTTCCAAACCGCATTTTGCTAATGAATGCCCGAATTAGGTCGAAGACGTTCTAGCCGTGGCTCTACACCTTAAACCACAAACCCTAAACATTAAACCCTAAACCCTAAACCCGAAACTCTAAACCCTAAACTATAAACCCGAGCACGAGCTTTGCTACAGGCAACGGACAGCCTTAAACCCGGCACGACACCAACAAAGCCTTACATTGCAATGCCCGTATACCCCAAAGCCTGAAACCTTAGACCACGACCGTTTTTGGGTTTAGGGTTTAGGGTTTAGGGTCTGAACATTACCAAACCCTAAAACTCCCAACCCTCCCCTCCCCCAACGCGCCAAATAAAACCCTGCTGCAATAAAACCCCGCTGTAACCCCATCCCCCCACCCGCCCTACCCATGCTGAAAAACCCGAAACTGCAATCAGGAGCGGATCCAAGTCTCGTTCAACCTCGTGGCGCCCAAGCAGGAGGACGTCAACACACACTCGCTTATTAGGGCTTTGGGTTGAGGGTTGAATATAGGGGCCTAAATAATTACCTGTACTTTTTTTTGGGGGGTTCCTTATTATATTTATAGTACAATGTACCCCAACACCCTTTTCTAATTATTAAGGC
>CAJNJA010014513.1:0-12165 GCA_905231915.1 Symbiodinium necroappetens | reverse complement strand
TAGGGTTAAGGGTTTAGGGTTGAGGACCTGAATGAATCGATCAGGTTTTTCTGCTACATATAGAACGCGATGGAATACTCCCAACAGAAGACCCCTAAACCCTAAATGAAGCCCGAAACTATAAACCCTTAACCCTTACTGGCCAACTCTTCTTAGGGGCCGAGTACCTTAGCCCCAAAAGGTTAAAGGCGACCTACTCAGCCCCTAAGTCTTCAGCTCTCCAAGCCTTTATAGAAGGTCTATATACCTTACGGAAGGCTTATAGAAGCCCTTATATACCCTAAACCCTAAACCCCTAAACTCCTAAACCCTGAAAACCCTAAAACCCTAAAACCCTAAAACCCTAAAACCCTTATAGACCCGAAACTCCCCACCTGTAGGTTTCCTTTCAAAGACCCTAACCCCCCAGGTACCTACTATATAGGGTACTAGAGCCCCTAGGGCCCTATATAGTAGGTACCTGGAGGGATAGGGAGCCCTAAAACCCCAAAACCCTAAAAACCCTAAAACCCCTGACCCCTACGCCCTATAGACCCGAAACTCCCCTGGAGGGTTAGGGAGATGCGGAAGATTTTCAGCTTTGGCAGCTCCCGGGCTCTTCACTTCTAAAGCTCTGGGAGAGCCTGCCGCTGCCAAAAATCCGACGCTCTAAGGGGCTTAGGGTTGCTTATAGGGCTTATAGGGTTTGGGGTTTAGGGTTTAGGGCCTAAACCCTAAACCCTAAACCGGGGTTTAGGGGTTTGGGTTAGGGGTTTGGGTTTGGGGTTTGGGGGTTTAAGGGTTAGGAGTCCCCTTCAAAGCACCATTTAAAGGCCCCATGGAGTCCCTTTTAAAGGCCTTATGTAAAGGCCCCAGGGAGTAAACCCTGGACTTCATAAATCCTGCACTCTAGGGGGTTAGGGTTTAGGGTTTAGGGTGTCGGGTTTAGGGTTAGGGGGCTCGGGTTTGTGGGGTTTAGGGGTTAAGGTTTAGGGCTTTGGGTTAAGGGTTCGGGGGCTTCGGGCTTTAGGGATAAGGTGCTTGAACCCTGGACCGCATACCCTCAAGCCATCTACACCCGAATAAAACCCTGAAGCCTAGAACATACCCTAAACCCCTAAACCCCAAACCCTAAAACCCAAAACCCAAAACCCCAAAACCCTAAACCCTAAAACCCTACACCCTCAACCCCCTAAAGCCCTAAAACCCTAAAACCCTAAACCCCTAAACTTCCCTAAACCCTCAAGCCAAACCTCAGACAAGATCGGCAAGGCAAGGCTCCGGGAGGGTTTCAATCTGAAGGCTTTGCCCCTTGGGGCCCTCGTCCGCCTTCTCGGATGACCCCAGAAGGTGAGGCCAACACACAGGCAATTCCGAGAGCTCCTCGGTCTGATGGTAACTTCTCTCAATTTTGGTAAATGTGGAGCTTCGGGCTTAGAGGTTTCGGTTTGGGTTAAGGCTTCAGGGTTCCGGGTTTATGGTTTAGGGCTTTTAGGGTTATGATGATTGCTGCTACTGCGTGTATTGGCCGCTTCCTCAAACTCCTCTTGCTCCTAAAGCTGCTCCTCGGACCACTGCGGCTGCTGCTGCTACTACCGCTACCACTACCGCTACGACTACTACTGCGCTTGCTACTGCCACACTGCCACTACCACTAGCACTACTACGAGTTACTAGTGCTGCGACGCAGATGGAAACAAGGACACCTGCATGCCTGTACTACTACTGTCACTGCCCTAAACCCTAAACCCTAAACCCTAGGAAGTATAGGGCTGAGCCTGTTGGTGTCACGATAAGATTTCAGGTGTGGACGTAGACTTTGGATTTCGCCGCGAAGATCTGTGGGGGATGTCTTGTGATGCAGGGTTCCGTGCCTTGACATGGGTTTAGGGCTTGGGGCTTCGGATTGGAGTTTATATGGGGCTTTCCAAAAATAGGGGGACTCAAATATAGCACCTTAAATAGTAGGATCCTTATTACAAGGACCCCAAAATAGGGTACCTGTTGATGCGCTTCTGCTGGGTTTATATCAGGTAGGGCTGCAGAGTAGTCTGGTTCAGTCGCAGATATATCCATCGCGGCACGGTGCGACCTACCACTCTTTTTTCACCACACACACACACAACGTTCTCAGTGCTTTGCTTGACTATGCTGTGCTCTTATTGTACAGTCGTGAGCTGCATAGCAAGCTGACTCAAGGGGCTCGTCGTAGCCTCACCCTTGAGCAACGCGAAGCATGTCGGCTTTGCTCCTCTTTACAAGCAATGCACACACCTCGTTCTTCAAGAACTCACTTCAAACCAATCTGCACATGTAAAGGGGCTTGTGAGCATCAACACTCCTCCTCCTTTGGCGATAAAATATCGTCAAATGCACCATCCGATGCTCATCTGCCCTCTGGAATAGCCTTACCTTGCACCGCCTTATACGATAGCGGGAAGTGCCCATCGCAGTAGTAGCAAACCTGCATCTTCTTCAGCTTCGACTTGTTTGCATGTCTCAATCCATGACAGTCTGCCACTAGGTGTATGCGATCTCCATGCTCCGACATCACAAAAGGCGTCCTTAGTCTCTGAAATCCACGTGCTGTGTCCAGAGCTGCCCTTAGGTCACGATCATCATCCTCTGGTAATCTCGTAGTAGATCTCGTCGACCTTATAGCTTCATTCACAGACCCCTGTGATGCCTCCGAGAGCGGCGCTGCTGCGACCTTCGGTGTAGAAACCGACGGCTTCTCGATGTTGATGGGGTCTGAGGAACTTGCACTCATCGACTCCAGCTCCTGTTGCAACGCCCTTGAGGCCTGGTTCCGAATCCTCAACAAACGCCTTGCCTTTGCTATGGTAGCCTCATCTTCACCACAGAGCCTCTGAGCTATCCACTTCATAGCCTCCCACACCGCCAACAGAGCGATGCCCCCGATCAACACGAGCACATAGAACTCCAAACTGCCGTCGTAGTCCAAAGGCTTCTTGTTGTAAATGCCCGTGGCTTTGACTCCTGGGATTCTTGAAACCATCATCATCCACGCCATCATCCTCAGTAGGTCATAGTAGTCCCCGCCCTGTAAACTCCGGACAATGACCTCCTCCTCGTCAGCCTCGAAGTCTTCAGCGGAACACATCCCCCACAGCTTTCGTAGATCCGCCAGCCTCGCGACTGGCACTGGTTTCGTCCCCATATCTGCTGCCTGCACCTCGCCTGGGGTGTGCACCACCTTGATGCGGCCCTCGTTGGTCTCAAACCGCAGATGTCTGGCCTTCACCTTCAAGTGCCTCGTCTTCCATGATCCAGGTGAAGTGGTTGCCAGACCACATGCTGCAGTATTGTCCACCCTCAGGATCAACGGCTTTCCGGCATCCTGAGGGGACACCTCTTCCACCCAAGCTTGCAGTCCAGCTGCTTGCTGACTGGCATTCACGAGCTCCACCAGCTCTGCCTCCGCTGCAGACAACACCACTGTAGGCTGTTTGGTCATACGCCATGCCGCGAAACCGCCGTAGGTCGTTGTTGTCACACAGCCAAAGCTTCGATCGCCCTGTGGAGCAAAACTTGCGTCTGAATATGCTTCCACAGGCTCGCCCACTCCGTTGTAGGTCAGCCCCCACGTAGGCGTTGCGGCTAGGTATCTCATCACCATCCTCCCCAGTCGTATCGCTGCTGTAGGACTCTTCAAGGCTGTTGCACAAACATGAGCCGTAGCGTAACCAATGTCCGGCCTGGTGCGTGTCACCAGCCATAACAGTTCTCCTGCCATGCGCTGTGCTTGCTTGACTTGGCCCGGATCTTGACCCTCTTTCTCGGACACCTCCTCCTCATCCTGGTCATCCGACGGAGGCATTGTGTCCTTGGTGGCCGGGACTTGTGAGGGTCTGCTTGCCTCCATTGGATAGCCTTTCAAGAGCTCGGCCACATAGCTACCCTGTGACACATGAAAGCTGGTGAGAGATCCATCCTTCCGTCGGATGTCCATGCCCAAGTAGCGAACAGGAGCCTTTCCCAGCCATTCCATTGGTGAACATTTCCAACCTTTGTCCTCCTCCACACCCACTGTGAGCCACTCATAGATGTCCTTGACCACTTGCTCTGGTCCCAGCATCATAACGTCATCCACGTAGATCACCATCAATGCCATGGTGACGCTCTGGTCACTGCAGGCTACCAGCCTCCACACCGCAGGGTCCGTCTCCATCTGCACGAACATGCATTCTTGACCTCCCACTGCCAGTCGAGCACGTTGAACTCGCTTGTCCCTGAAACTTCCCCATAGCCTTGGCGCTTCTCGTAGGCCGTAGAACACCCTGTCCACCAGATACGCTGTGTTTGGCGGAACCACTCCTGCCTCCACAACGACTTTTGGTACAGTGATTCCGTACCTGGCCGACGCTTCATCCATAGGCGCCAGGGTAAAGGCGCTGTTCACGTCGGTAACCGCACCGAACCATCGACGATGAGCCGCGAATGACAACGCCACTCGCACTGATTCCGCGTTGGCCGCGGCCGTGTAGACTTCAACCTCGTTGCTGACGTAATTGCCACATATCACCATTCTTGTTTTTCTCTTGTACATCTGGTCGCCACCTCCCGCCGAAGGAGGTTTTATGGTGTGTACCGTCTTGGACGGCACGAGGACAATCTCTCCGGCGTCCGCGAGGCGCTTTGCTTCTGACAACGATATGCGACGAAGCGTGCCAGATGTCTCCAGGACTTCTATCTCTTTTTGAATGCTCTCTCGCCACTTTTCCAAATGACGCTTCACCTCCTGGAGCTCTACACCATGCACAGTGTCAATCGGCATGACCAAGGCCTGAAGCATCTCCTCGATCTCCGGGGTGGCCTCTGTCTCCTGCATCAACTTCATCATACTCATGGTTGCTTGCTCCCTCGCCTGGTGACTCAAGCACAAGATCTCGTTCATATAGTCGATGGCGTCGTCCAGCTTGTAGAACAGCTGTCGCTCCCGTTGTGTAGCGTACTCGCCACGCTCAGCTTGTCTAGCCTTGATCTTCCGCTCCTCTTCCACAAACTCCGACAGCCATGTGACTCTGCTTCTCATCCGCTCCTCCTCATCATGTGCAAGCGGTAATAGAGGAGCTGACGTCATCACCACCTCCTCTCCTTGACTGGCCAAAGCGGGTATATACTTGATGGCCCACTTCAGCCTGAGCTCCACACGGCCACCTGGAACCACCATACTGTCCAAGCGCTCGCCGCCCATCTCTGGAAGAAACTCTCTTTGACCTGACCTTGACCCCGACGAAGAAGATTGTAGTGTATGAGGTGCTGGGGTGCCCGAGCTCACGTCCATACGATCTTCCGACACCGGCCTTGGAAGAGTGGACTCACTTGACGACCCAGGTCCCAAGAAGCTCGCTCCCGATGCCATAGTCGTTCCAGTAGCTCCAGTCGTAGGGATCGCTGTCGTCCCCGTGCCTTGAACCACATTCTCAGGATCCGGCCCTGGGATTGGAGGTGTAGGTGGTCTCCTCCTGTCACCAGTGTTCATCATCTTGACCACCGGCTCCCTTTCTGGCAATACGAAGCCCATCTCCTCCAGATCATCGCATTGATGCGAGCTGAGCTTTTCCCACTTGCTCACCGTGTAGCCTATGACCACAATACGATCTCCCTCTTCCCCTCGTAGTGGTGCATGTAGTCGATCCGGGCGTATTTTGGTCGGACACTCCACGCTCAACTTTTGACCTGAAACCTCCTTTCCATCCACCCACATAGGATGATAATTTCCCCGAAACTCATCCCCCTCCTTGAGCTCTAGCCACACGCAGCTTCCCTTGGCTACCTTGAGAGGCGAGATCAAGTTCATCGCCTTCTTGTGGTTGAAGGAGTCTCGGTGCACAGGCATCACCGCATTCTTAACCAAGGCCACAGATGTAAACGAGGATCCTGGATGATCTAGCCCCAAAAGTCGTGTAGCTAGAACCGCCTCCTTGTTGAACTTCTCGGTTGCCCTTGTAACACCTGTGATCCCACCATGTTGGTACGCACCCAAGTTAATGTACGCAGCTCCATCCCAGATTTCGCCATCCTTCATCTGAGGTCTCTCCACCTTGGCCTGGGGCGAATCCCATATCTTGGACTCCAGCAACTCCTTCACCAACGCGTTTCTCTCTTGCTTGCGAATAGCCCGCATCTCGGGATCACTCAGCTTGGTCTTTCCCCGCACCCGCTTCGTAGGCTCGATGAGGTCCACCACATGCTCTTCATCTTCAAACTCCACTTCGTCATCCCTCACCGTCCTCATGTGCAACGTACGAAGCCATAGACCATCATCCAAGCGGACCACGTGGCCACCACGAACATCATCTGCTGGACCCATATATTTGCCTCGTTCCCACTTCGGATCAAACGGTCCTCTTTCTTTCTTGGACTTCACCCAAACGACAGAGCCAAACTTGACACCCTCCACCTTGGTCCCAAGCTGCCTCGCGTTGTGCTGAAAGCAAGCATACTTCATTGCACACGGCCATAACTCCTTGTCCAGCTCCTTCTCGTTGAGGTAGACCCTCGCCTTATTCTTGAGCCACTTCACATGGCTCTCTGCCACCGCGTTCTGTGTCGGCGCGAGGCCCTCCGTAAACGTCTGGTAGATGTCGCGGTCCCGGCACCACTTTCGAACTGACTTGACTCTGAACTCCCGAGCTCGATCGCTATGGATCCTTGTCAACGGTAGACCCATCGCCCTAAGCTGCACATACAGGTCCTGGATGCACTCGAGAATCTCCTTGCCCGTGTGCCGCTCTAAAGGAATGCAAAACCGCAGCATCTGCAACTCAATCGGCTTGCTAAGGTCCGCAACCTTTTTCTTCCACTCCTCCTCCTGGGCCGCAACCTCTGGATCATCCCCAACTTCGGGTGGTTGCACTTCGTCCTCTTCCTCCTCTCTGAGAAACTCCTCTGCCTCCTCCTCATTCGGAATGGGAATATCCTCGGGCACTTCCTTGACCTTCGGGTAGAGGTAGGTCGCCGCAAGAACAAACCGATATCTTTGCCCACGAACTTCATCTCTTCCTTTGTCTGCAAACGGACCTGCAATGTCCAAGCTCATCACGTAGGCGTCTCTGTGAATCACCCTCCTCGCCGGCCTTCCTGTTCCCGAGGCCGCCAAGCAAACCGAACAATCTCTTCTGTAAGGCCAATGCCCCCTTTCAACATGAGCCTTCCAGTCCTCACGCTCTTTCTTTGTCATGGCCTTCCTCAACACCACGGGGCTCTCACCATTTCTCCATTCATGGATCGCGTCCGCCACGGTGATTCGAAAACCATGCGGCCACACAGACTGGTCGACGTCCTTCGTGTCCGCTGCCACATAAGACCTCTGATCTTTTCTCCCATGTATTCCCAAGCTCAAGTTGCTCAGGCAACACGTAGGTCTTCTAAACATGTGCCCCAACGCACCTTGCTCGAACTGATACTTGAAGAGGTTGGTCTCCTTGATGAGCTCCCTCATAAACTCGGTCCTCCACAACGACACACACGCACTGCGATGCTCTCCGTCTGGCATGTAGTTGTGAGGATCCTCCGGGTACTCCATACAGAAACCAACATGATGCTTTGCATGATCTCCCTCTTGGTCTTCATGTGCCGCTTCAGCACACAGCCATAGCCACACCATTTTGCAAAGCATGACATTCTCATTGAGGACCTTTGAGCTCTCATCTGGATTAAGGCCTTCACGAAGTCCCCAAGGCTCATGGGTCGAACGTAGAGGCCTCTGACGTCCCTCTTGATCTTTCTTGTAGTGCCATGGAGAGAACGTTCCTGCAGGCGGGCCGCCGATGACGTGCTTCACTCGCCCCTCTCTTGCCATCCACAGCACCACCCCATAGATCTTGTCGTCATTGAGGTCCCATCCCTTCTTTATATCCATTTCCACCAGACCAGGAAGGTCACGCAGAGGATCGTTCTTCACCCCAGCTCCCGAGAACATGTGGACAGTCCAATCCCTCGTCTGCCATAAAGTCCTCCTCTTGGCCCTGTTCATCGGAAACCTCTTCATCCACTGCCAGGCTTCACCTTCGTCTTTAGGCAAGGGAACGATCGTTTGTAGCTGGTCTCTCATAGGCACATGGTGCATGAAAGGAGCACACATCACCGCCTTGACTCCATCCTCATACACCCCCGAAGTGACATAGTCCCGCACATGATCCCTCCAACTCTTCTCCTGGTGTTCTCTGGCAGCCGCAACTGAGGCCTTCAACTGAGCCAACGAACTCATCGTCTCCGTGAGCTTCGCCTCCTCCAACTCAGCGATCAAACGGAGCGCATCACATTGCATAACCTCTGGGCAAGTCGATCCCGTGTACACCCGAACCTCCTTTCTGTCCGGGTGTCTAAGACGACATCCTTTGCGGTCCCAAACGAACTCATAGCCGAGCGCCTTGACCAGTGTTCCCAGAGGCACTATCGGCTGTGCGTCTTGGTGCGAGATAATGGTTCCCGCTTTGTTTTGCTCCATTTGTACCCGCGTTTCTCCAGCCAAGGTCACGTTGACATTGTCCATAGTCCCGGGCTGGTCTCGCTCATTGCGGGCACGTAGAGGATGAGTCGCGCCGGAATCCAACAGCCCCATGCGACTCATGCGGATCAAGTCTTCATTCTGTTTCATGAACTCCCGTAGCGCTGGTGCGTCGCATCCTCTTTTGAACATGGACTCATCCACCCGAAGTGCCTGTACTGTGGGTTGCGTCTTTTGCTCCATGAAGGCCTTCATCAGCTTCTGAGCATCCTCAATCAGCTGTTCCACCGGAACGCCTTGTACCGGGGTCTCGGTTGACATTGCTGTCGGCGTTGCCGTCGTGGTAGAGGTAGTAGTCTGCTGAGGAGCTCCTCCATCTCCTTGGTCGCTCGCTCGCTGTCCCTTGCCTCCCCTTGCTCCACGACCACCCATTCCCCCCGTAGAGGACATGGGCGAGTCTCCGGTAGAAACCGCCTTCTGTTGCGCCTCCTTTCTCGTCGGACACGCCATAGCCATATGACCCTTCGCCCCACACTCATAGCATCGGTCACGTCTTTCGGCCTTACTGAGGTCTTTCATAGTGTGCTCATACTTGCACGCCTTCCCCCGCCTACACCCCTCATCTGTGACGTAGAACCGGCATGGCCTTGCCCCTTTTCCAGTAGACGAAGGTGATGTTGGCGTCGCTGCGGTGGGGGCCTGAGCTTGTTGTGAATCTAGCGCCCTCACCCTGGCTGTTGAGGCACCCTCCTGGACCTGTTTGCCCTTTTTCTTGAAACCCATCTGCTCGAACTCTGCCAGGAGCGCCCGATGCACCGCCAAGACCGACTCTTCAGCCGGGGAGAAATCGACCTTCAAGTGGTAGCGGAGCAAGTTCATGCGGAACGCGACCTCGGGGTTTTCCTGGATCGGCTTCTTCACCAACTGGTCGATTCCTCGAAGAGTGACTGACGGATCAGGAACCGACAACTTCAGGTCTCTGGCTCTCTGGTAATGCCTCAGCCATTGTCTTAGCCCTTCTATGGCTTCTTGCACTGTAGCTGCTTGCTCTGGGCTCTCTATCCTCCTCAGTAGTTGCCCCTTCTCCAAAGCACTCCCAGGACGATAGATAACCATGAGCCTCGACAGAACCTCCAGAGTAGTCCTCGTCCTCGTCGCGACGAGCTCCTTCTTGATATCATCTGGAGTGGCTCCTAGCAGAATGGTCGCCCCTCTCCGGTCAAGACGACTCCACCTCGCTTCGTTGAGGTTAGGGGAGGCTGTTGGCTTCATAGACAGCCTTGAGAACTGGTCTGCCGCCTGGTACTTTTCATAGAAGTCCTGAGCATCTTGAACAACTGTTGCCCACCACTCTGCGCTCGACGTCGAAAGGTCACTCATCACATGCTCTATGAGATACAGCCAATCTCCAAAGTCCACTGACGACGACTCCGAGATTTCGGGCAACTTGGGAGCATCTACAGCCTTGCTCAGCTCTTCTGGTTTTCCACCTTTGATCACCTTCTCAAGCCCTTCAAGAAGCCTCGACATAGGGTCCGAGCCTCCAGCTGTTGTACCTCCAGGTCCCATCATCGTACCTGAGGTGGTTGCCGCTGCGCTTTGTGGCATCTGTGTTGTCATTGCTGCTGACGGCTGCTGGACTGTCCCTGCGCCCAGCCCCACAGAAAAAGGTATGGCCTGTCCCACTTGCCCATCAGGTCTCGTACTCGTAGCAGTCCCTGCATGTAAGCCCGACACCCCAGTGGTAGAACAGCCTGCTTGTATGCCCGATCTCATTCCCGTAGAGGAGCCTGCACATAAGCCCGACACCCCATTGGTAGGCATGGCTGCTTGTACGCCCGATCCCTCTCTGGTAGACGAGCCTGCACATAAGCCCGACACCTCCGTGGTAGGCATAGCTGCTTGTACGCCCGACCCCATTCTGGTAGAGGAACCTGCTGCGGCGCCAACCTCAGTCTCCGTTTGACCTGTCAGGTATCCTCCCAGCGTAACTGGAGGCCCTTCTGGCATCACCATGTCTTCCAGTTGTCTGCTGGGCCCAACTTGTCCCCTTTCTGTACGTAGGAATTCCACTTCTTGTCGTAGATCTTGCGCCTCTCTCCTCGACGCCTCTAGTTGCGAGACCACCCCTCGCAGCTGCCTTTTGACCTCCTCCTGCACCGCCTCATAGGTACTTCCGCCAGAACTGCCATTGCCCTCCGGCTGTCTTTCCCCTCTGGGCGGGCCATACAGGAGTGGCGCTCTTTGCTCCATTCTGCGAAACTGCTCCTGCTGTTCCGGGCTCAAAAGCACCGGCGATCCCCAGCCTCGCGGTTCCATTTCCGGTGAGCCTCGCTGGCTCTGCGCGGGCCTTGCAGGTGGTGACCCCAGAGGCGACGGAGGCCACACCGACTGCTGGCTCCTCATCTCATGGAAGAAAGCCCCAAGCCTCTGGATCCATGCCGGCGTAGTTCTCCGCGTAGCCATAACACTCCAGGAAACTTGTGCTGCATTCATCTGTCCAAACGAATGTTCCGCTGCACCCATAATCCGCTCATGAGATACACCCATTCGCTCAGGTGGGCTGGCCTCAACGGCCTGCCAATTCGGGGTGCCACCGGACTGGCCTGTAGCCACTGCCACCGCCATTGTCCTCACAGCAACACCATCATCTTGCCCCTGATTACCAGCCGCCATCACAGCGTCTTGCGTTGGCATCTGCGCATCGGCAACGGCAGTTGCGCTCGCGGTATTTGGGCTCATACCCTGTTGATGCGCTTCTGCTGGGTTTATATCAGGTAGGGCTGCAGAGTAGTCTGGTTCAGTCGCAGATATATCCATCGCGGCACGGTGCGACCTACCACTCTTTTTTCACCACACACACACAACGTTCTCAGTGCTTTGCTTGACTATGCTGTGCTCTTATTGTACAGTCGTGAGCTGCATAGCAAGCTGACTCAAGGGGCTCGTCGTAGCCTCACCCTTGAGCAACGCGAAGCATGTCGGCTTTGCTCCTCTTTACAAGCAATGCACACACCTCGTTCTTCAAGAACTCACTTCAAACCAATCTGCACATGTAAAGGGGCTTGTGAGCATCAACAGTACCCCTTATTCTCGGAAACTCCCATATGGGACTTAACCGCCGAGACAACAGCTCCGTCGCAAGCGTCGAGGGTCTCTGGGGGCCAAAGATGAGGCTAAGGGTTTCGTTAGGGTTTAGGGTTTAGGGTTTAGGGTTTGGGCTGCTTTGAAGCGCTGACTGCGATAGACTACTAACCGTCCGTTTGAAAGGGACCTAAGCTTAAAGGAAACTACAGGTGGGGAGTTTAGGGCATATAAGGCTTCTATAAGACTTCTATAAGGTATATCGACCTTCTATAAGGCTCCTATAACGGTAACTACCGACCTGAAAATGTCCTAGATAAACCGGGTTTCATGTTCGACTCAAGGAGGCCCACAGAAAGCTGACAGAACTGCAAAAACCCTCAAACCCGGAACCCTGATCCACCAGCAGCTGATCCAGGCATTCAGACCCAAGACGTGAAGCCTCTATTGAAAGCCTATGCTCTGCAACCTTAATACCCTAAACCCTAAACCCCAAAAACTCTAAACCCTGTAAACCCTAAACCCTAAACCATGAAAAGCCCTATGAACCCAAAACCCTATAAACCCTAAACCCTAAACCCCACAAGCCCTAAACCCTGCAAACCCTGTAAACTCTAAACCCTGTA
>CAJNJA010014512.1:0-12165 GCA_905231915.1 Symbiodinium necroappetens | reverse complement strand
ATCCTGCAGGCTGTGGATCTTCAGGCTCTGGTTTCACTATCACTAGTGCCGGCAGCTGAACTGCTCAAACCCGGCTGCAGCTGCTGCTGCTACTGCTGCTGCTACTGCTGCTGCTACAGCACAAGATTTCGGATTCGAACCAGATCCCCAGATTCGGTTCCCCGGCTCCGTTGCTTTGAGGGCTCAAGAACCTTCGTCCCCAAGTGGGGGCTGTCACAACGAGGGGGTTTGGGGCCTTGAAGTGGGTGAGAAAGCGAGCCTGGGCATCCTGAGCCGTACGGCCAGGGCCTCGCAGACCTGCCCTAAAACTCATATGAAGAAAACCTGGAGTCGAGGCCCCCGGGGCCGCCGTGGCCGCGGCGGAGGCGGAGCATGATGGCCCCCAACAACGCAGGCGCCCGAAGCTTGGGATCTTCCGGGAGTCACAAGACTTCCTCTGTCCGCAGGCTACACCTCCTATGCTCCGCCCTACGGCCATCAAGGCGCTGCTCCCAGAGAGGTGACAGGGGTGAGTTTTGAGAAACAATAAACCGCAACCGCATGGAATGTTTCCTGTGGCTCCCGAGGTGGAAACGCCCCACAGGCCGTTGTCAGTTTGTTGAGGGGGCTGTTCCGTGTGCTTTGAGGACTCTTGGCCCGGCAAGGCATACGGAGAGCAGTGGAATGGAGAGCCGTGGCAGGACTACGGCGAGGATGTGCAGGCCCGTGCTGTGCTTGCTGAACTTGGTATAGTAGCTGCAGAGATGGATGGGATCGGGGTGAACTGTTGCTGAGCCAACATGACAGTCTGAATGCGCAGCTTTTATGTGGGCCCTCGACTCCATAGTAACGATAGTATCCACAAGAAACTGCATCTCTGCAACATCGTACAATCCTCCAATGTTTCGTGTGGGGCATGTGTCGGTAGCAGCATACCGATGCCGCAGCGCAGAAGCCGCATAGTCTTAATTACCACTGACGAGTGACTTAAACCGGAATGGCGAGCAATCACAAGCTGGTTTGCGCACGGGCGGCCAGACGACAGTTCGGCGGTGCGTTTCAGCAAGCTGTTCGAGACTACCGCGGTGCTAAGTTGTCCGCTCTTACCTTGGCCAAAGGATTGGAGGAGCGCCTCCCCGACGGACTTTCGTATCTTCCGCTGGCCTTTCTTTACGACGAGGAAGTGGCACAGCTTTCCTGGGAAGGTTCCGTGGCGAGGGCCAATGCAGAGGCCCGGGCCAGGCAAACGAACTTCCGAGTGATGGCAAGGACCCGGCCTCTGCAACCGCAAGAATTGGAAGACAAACTTTACGAGTCCATTAGCTCAGAAAGAGGCAACAATGCAATCGTCGTACACGACGGGCGTGTCCATCGAGATGGCAGGACCATCTATGCGGTGCACTCCCGCTTCTGCCTGGATGCAGTGTTTCATGAGCGTGCTGACAACCAGGAGGTGTTTGAGGAGGCTGTGCAGCCTTTGCTGAATGCATCCCTTGAAGGAGGTCGGGCAACCGTGGTCTTTTTTGGCCAAACTGGCACTGGCAAGACATATACGGCCCGTGGAGCCTTGGACCTCATGTCAGAGCGCGTCTTCCAGAAAACGGACAACGTGGAGATGTGCTGCTACGAGATGGCAGGGACGCGCGGAGGGCGCGAAGCCTTCTTCGATTTGCTTGCGGGGGAGGAGAAAAGGCAAGTGAAGTGCTTGACTGGCGAGGACGGCAACGTGCACGTGCGAGGTGCTCAGACGATCGTGTGCACGTCCAGGAGCTCCAACCCGGAAGCCCTTGGCCCCAGGCCCTAAGCTTGAAATGCCGGAAGTAGATCTGCAGATCCCCCTGTAGGACAGAGCTCTGCAATGCAATGGACAAGGCATTCTTGTGGCGATCCTCTGAGTGCACCGAGCGGAACGAAGCCTCCTCGAGGTCCCACTGCATTCTGGAGTTCAAGTTCCCGGGTCCCGATGGTGAGAGTTCTGGGCTCTTCCGTGTGGTCGATCTCGCTGGCTCGGAGAGAAACTTCGAAACTCAAATGCACAGCCGGTCCATGGCTGAGAGGGGTGGCCTGATCAACTACTCGCTTCTCATGCTGAAGGAATGTGCGCGGGTGATGCACAACAAGCAGAAGGATCTTGAAGGCCCGGAGATGCATGTACCCTTCCGATCATCCCGGCTCACCCATCTCTTGAGGAGTTCCTTCACAGATGACTCACACATGACTACCGTGGTGGCCACGTTGTCCCCGTCTCCCACAGACGTGGAGCACTCCCTGAACACCTTGCAGCACGTGGGGATGATGCGCTCCGCCAGGGCTTGGGAGAAGTGGTCCGCAGCTTTCCAGGAGGCACCCGAGGCTCCTGTCACTGCCTCCGCGGGCTTCGACGCCGTCCAGGGCCGGGGCCGCGCACTGCACTCCAAGCTGCAAGATGCACGGAAGGGTCAACTCAACCTCCACGCTTTCCAGATGAAGACGGCCGTGGGAGGCAGCATCATGAAGAAGTACGAGGCCCAGAGCGCGAAGACAGAGACCTTTATCGATGCGCGCTGGCACCGAGAGCTGAATGTGAAAGTGCAAGATGACCTTTGGGTGCTTCGCGATGCCGACGCGGAAGCCACCCAGATCCTCTCCTCCTGGAAGGCCGAGCAATGGGCTGCCTCTAAGGCCTGGCCCCGAGATGCAAAGCATCGCAAAGCAGGAAGCGTCCGTATTTTCCGTCTCTCATAAGTCGTAAGTGCGAAGAGTCGTGGGGAGTCTTAGCATTCCTGTAGGTCCACGATCTCTCGCGCTGGAGCGCCGAGACGCTGCAGGCCTTCCTGCGCACGCTGGACCTGCCGGGGGAGGTGAGGATCCCCTCGACCATGACGGGGGCGCAGCTGCGCCGTTTGGGGCGCAGGCGCGGGTTTTTGTCTTAAGGATCGTCTTTCAAGTTTCCTCCACGACTTAGAGTCGATATTTTTTAATGTCAACGTTTCAATTTCGCCCTGCTCTTCTAAGGGGCTTGGCGGCGCTGTGCAGCGACGCCGAAACTGCCGAGGCCCTGGCTTTGGCCCTGGCGGGCGAGAGCCAGGCAGGCAAAGCAGCGGCAGCGGCCCACCGGAGCACCAACATCCGCATGACAGCCCTCGGAAACCACAAGGTCCATGCAGCCATTGAGCCATTTGAGCCCGAGATCGAGCCCGAAGCCGTCGATGCGAGCACCCATGCGCATGCGCAGCATGAGCCTGCGCTGGCAACAGCAGCTGCTTGAGCGCTCGCTAGCCGAAGCTGAAGCTGAACACCACCTTATACCGCCAGTGCAGTGCTCCGCATCGCCATTGGCCATGTCTGGGGCTTTGTACAGAGTGCCCTCTGAATTCGCCATGGCTTCCTTTAAGATTTGTCAGCACTTCCGCCGAAAAAAGAGCCAGCCGCCCTTTACGCGATGAAATTCTGTTACAAGCTACGTGAGAGGCCTACAGCGAGATGGACTGGCACGACCAGCGCCAGGCCGCGCCCAGCAGTGAAGCCTTGAGGTGCTGAATTAGAGAGCAGTCGGTGGTCAGTGGACAGCGGGCCCGGCTTGCATGTAGGCGCAGTGGATGCAGCACATCGAGAGCCAGTACTTCAGCAGGCCTGGCAACTTAGAACTGTGACCTAATTACCTCGTAGCTAAGCCTGTTGAAGCCCACCAGTCTGCCATGCGGCATCACTCATGCGAGGTGGACCATCGACAAGCAAGATGCCTCCAAGCTGGAATTGAGAAGTGTTGACATAGGGCTACATGAGCAGGAACACTGCTGTCCTGGCAGGGGCCAGCAGCGGCTGTAGTTTAATATCTGCTGCTTTGTGGCAGGTCTCATTCTTGTTTCATGATCTTAGTGGGTCTCCTTGCGCCTCAGGAGTGGCAAGCTTATCAATCCAAGTTTGATGCCGCGCAGGGACCACAGGAGATTCTCAAGGACGGGATCGACTTATTGAGGGCTGATGCTAAGCTCGGTGTGTGAAGTGAGCAGGGCTGTGCCAGAGTGCCACAGAGCAACCATCTTGATATGGCGAAGGAGAGTCCTGTCCCTGACGCTTCACGGTGGCCTTCCTCCAGCTCAAGAGTGTGTTTCGGGGTGCTGCATTGACTGGGCTTTTGCTTTGCTGAATGGTCGATGAAAGTGATGAAAGGGTCAAGGCGGTCCCGGCAACGGCCTCGCCACTACGTTGACTGTCATGCTTTTGTCAATTATTCATTGCTGCTCATGCCTGTGAAGCTGCAGACTGTCTAGTCAGAGTTGGTGCACCCATGTGACGGAGAGTCCAGCGCTTCCACAGCACAACCTTTATTGAAGCACTTTCGTCGTCCATGACCGATGAGCATTCCCGGTGCAACTTCTAGCACATAGCAGCACATGATCTTCTTCATTGAGAGCGTCCGCAGCTGCAGAGAGGCGGCAAGAGGAGGACTGTCAGGTTTCACTCTCCCATTGCTTCCCTGTAAACCGATCTGATGACATGTTCTCTGCAGGTCTTCAGGCTTTTCGTTGTCGCATTGGCCCGGCTGCGCAGCTTTACACCTTGGCTCAAGATGAGTTGGGGTTTCTTGTGCTTCGTTTGAAAATGCGGTGATGAATGGCCGGGGCCTCGTTGCAATGTGAGCCCGACTCGGACACTTTTGAAGTTTCCTCATCCCTACCCAGCACGGCCCTGCACGGCTTCGGAGGTGCTACCTGGAGCCATCGCTCGCCGGAAGCCTCAGACTCTTCGCTCGCGCGGGCGCGCTTTCAGGGAAGTATCAAGACGAGGCAAACGGAGCTCAGGCTTGGGCCATACAGCATTTTGCAGAGTGCGGCTTCGCGGGAGTCTGTGAATAGACCGCTGATGCGTGTTGCCACGTCCAGTTGCTCCCACTGCCCCAGGTGATTTTTCGGGACAGCTGGGGTCGGAGGCAGGTTCCCGCAGCCTCAATCCCCAGTGCCCCGGCGATGCATGTCGCTGTGCAGGTCAGCGAGCCCCCTCACAGCCTCCCGAAGAGTGGCCGGCCCAGACGAGATTGCAGGGAACCAGAAACCAGAAGCTTTATTACAATACTATAGATTCCATGTTGGGTTTCTTCTCGTACGGGCAGGTTCACTTTTCAGTGTTACTGGCCGAAAGCTTCTTGCTCGGATGACCCTTCCTTGGGTGACTAAGTCAGCTGTTCGGATCCCTACCTTTCGTCGCACAGCGCAGGCTCCAGAAGCAAGACAAGCGAATCCTATCCATCGAAGAGGACGGCACCTCACGTTGGACTGCCGCCAGTTTCACTCCCGGCGATTCTTGGCTTTGCAGGAATGCGGCCGAGTCCGTCTGCTCCCCAGCCTTTTGGTTATCGGGTGACAGTCGGTGACGGTGTGGGCGGTGCAGCCATGGTTTGCCCAAGGCGAATGCGGACAAGCTCTGCGCCTCTGTGATTTCTAAGGGCAAGGAGGCAGGAAGACATCTCTGGCCATCGCAGCCTCCTCACTTCATGATGACTCGGCTTTCAATGCTACAGGTTCAATTCTCACTCGATGTCGTTCCAGACGGAAAACTCCGCAAAAGCCAGGGACTCTGAAGGATGTCCATGGTTGGGAGCTGTTTCGAAGCTCTGACATCTCTGTGCAGCTTTTTCGGAAGGCGACGACCTGCCCAGTGCATCACCCTTGCTCGTCAGATGGCGCGGGTCCCGTGGGAACAGCCTGCGAGCAGACAAGCTCAAAGCGAATATCGTCGACTCGATGATAGATGATTAGCTGCGTTTCCTTCTTTCGGCCGGCTGCGAACGGTGCTTGCTTGTCGTACCCAAGGCGTCAGAAGGTGAGGATAGTTGCCGTCCGAAGCTAAGTTGCTGCATGCTTGCAGTGTCTTGCCTCGAACAGCAACTGCCTCTCAATTCCGAACCGTTCAGCATCTGCCGTTCGGCTTCCCTTGCAATTGTCACGTTTGGTTCCTTCCGAGCGGACAAATGCTCCTGTAAACTGGACAGAGAACTGTGTGATTGCCGTTTTGAGTTGTGACTGGTGAAGAAATAGTTTTATCCCGACTCCTGCAGCTCAGGCAACCGAGTTTGGTAGTTGGCCTGCGAACTTCCGTCCGAAGTCCTGTACCAGGTCATATCAGAGCTAGCTCTGCTTCGTGAAGTTTCAATACTCGGGAGGCTCCGCTATATTTCACGATCTAAAGCCCTCGTAGTCTTCTGCATGAAGGACTTGGGCCGAGTGCGGCTTGCCCAGGTCCTTGGGCTGTACGTTGTGTGGATGTTGTTTGTTGCTGCCCTCGACTCAGCTGTGCTTCAAGGGTTGCCTTTTTGCACCGCCAAATCATACTTGCACTTCAAGCTTGTTCCGTGCTAGAACACTGGCACCACTCTGATGTACTGATATTATACTCTGATATCCGTGGTGCCAATGCTGGAGCGTCCCAGTTGCCACCAGATCACCTCCTTACAACTTTCAGTGAGCGAAACATGCATGATGCAGGGCTGCCACATCCCCCTATTGTAACCATGATGTTCCTTCAGAAGCCTGGCTGCGAGTGTGTAAGCGTAGGCTTCTGAAGCCTACGCTTACACACTCACAGAAGTCTTGACAGCCGTTCAGGTTGCAATCAAGTGGTTCGGAAACATCATATGAAACGCAGGATGGTGGGACTGCTGCCGCCCGACTCTGCAACATGTGGTCGTAGTGCTTAACTTGGTGAATCTTTATGCAATTTTCGTCTGAAGTTTAGCTTCGATTTGTCACATCAATCCCCCATCTCCTTCGTAGTATTCTTGACAGCTGTGTTAATCCCCGTTGTGCAACAGTACTGCAACTGCTGGCAACACTCGCTCTAGCCAAGCAGCAGGAATCCAGGCACCCAAAGTGCCAATGGTGTACTTGTACGTAGACCCCCAACTGCGAAAATCCCAGAGCACAGTATCGATGTGCCTGTGCATTTATGTATATGCACCACTCTTGGTGCGCAAGTGCATGTTACCTGTATACGACAGGTGCACATGTGCGCACAAACACTTGCATATAGGCATCCAGACATTCCTTTTGCAAATCGCGCAGGCATGCATCGGACAGAGAATCAGTCTGACTGAGGAACAAGGTCGGAGTGACAGAGACAGATGGCCTAGGTTCGAGAGAAGGGTCGCAGTTGACAGCGGGTGGCACCGGGTAAGGAAGAGTTGCAGTGTGAGGAAATGACGAAGCCATTCTAAGGTTGCCTGCGTGGTGCGATCATTGCAGCGCCGATATCCCAAGATTGATTACGCGTGGGAAGACGTTCATGAGTCTTGCCTTCCGCAGTCCGCCATTTCCTCCGGCTAAAGGATCTCTGCCGCAAAGCCTTTCTGGCTGACAGCTAAAGTAAAAGGAGCTCTGGGAAGAGCTCCCTCAGTTGGAAAACAATTGGAACACAAAGAGATGAGTTCCAACGCACCATCTCGCACCCCAGCACCTCAGCATCAACAGCAACTCTCCTGTCAGTGGGGGTTTCGCATGGCCGCGCTGGCCGCTGCTGAAACATCTCAGGCGATGGTTCAGGGCAGAGCTGGGTAGGACAAAGCTTGTTTTGCAACGAGATTCCTAGAACATAGTGTAACATAGTATAGGTATGTTCATGGAGTAAAGCGAGACAGAAAGGTTGGAATTTTGGGCTTCGCGGACAAGATGAGAGGTGGAGGCTTTGAAGCATGCCATCGGCAGGTCTAGATGTTTTTGTAGCGTCGGATCCTTCTCACATTCCCAGAATCAACCGGCAAATCCTGACAGCAGATCCATTCCTTCCCCTTTCGCCACAGACCCTCACAATCTCCAAGCTCTGGTTTGGAGATCAGTTGTGGTCCGTAGCGGGCATGAACTGTGGCTATTTCCAGTCAGATCGAGGCTTGGGCGATAGATTCCAAGCCCGACGACCCTCAATTCCCAGGCGATTCGACAACGCCATGAGCAGTGCCTGGGCTCGGATAATCTGCGAAAGTCGGTAGGCTGGCTGTTCTCGAGCGACCTGCCCCAACCTTGTTATCGCGGAGGGTGTGCAAACAAATCCATGACATCCCTTCGTACTGCGCCTGGGCCCTCAAACAGGATCTTCTGGATAGTGAGCTGCGGAACGAGCGCAAAGGCATTGACCTGCTCCTCTCCACCACCCTGTCCACCACCCTGGCCAACACCACCGCGGCCCCGAGCAACGGGACCGAAGTGGACCGGGTCTCAGGGATGTTTGCGCTTGGGCGGAGGGCGTACACGGGCTGGCATGGACTGGCCTCTCCAGCCAGGTGGTGGTCAGCTGCCAGGCGCTGGCGGTGAAAGACACTGGCAGGCAGAATGGTAAGGCGAGTGGGTGGGGAGTGGGTGGGGAGTGGGGGGCCGGTGCGCTGGATGCACATCGGAATATGCAGGGTTCGGGGCACTGCGTCCGAGCAGTGGCCTGTCAGGCCACGACTCTGCTGGTCGCCGCCGCAGGGGCCTGAGTTGAGTGAGAGCGTACGAGAAGGTCTGTTTTCCCGGACCGGAACCCAAGGGGCTGAACTTGAGCACGCTGGCGGCGGCGCTGATTGTCATGTACCTGGTTTCCCGAAGCCGACGGCTCCACAAAGTGCCCGAGCTCGAAGGGCTCCGTGAGCCTTGGAAGGGGACAGTTCTCAGGCTCCTGAACCCTCTCGCTGTTTGCCCCACTTCTCAGACCGTCCTACAGCAGGCCCAAAGCTATGGTACCCAAACCACATGAGTGAGGGGAC
Organism: Symbiodinium necroappetens; assembly: GCA_905231915.1. Classification (NCBI taxonomy): domain Eukaryota; class Dinophyceae; order Suessiales; family Symbiodiniaceae; genus Symbiodinium; species Symbiodinium necroappetens. The sequence continues at coordinate 3,473 of CAJNJA010014512.1, read as the reverse complement.
ACCCCCGAGCACCCTTCTGCAAGCCACTTTCATTCTGAGGACGGCGAGTTACAAGCATTGCGCGTGTCTTTAAACATGGCAAGCCTTAAGAGACTTCGACGGCGCCTAAACGACGTTCCCCTTTGCAACCTGCGGCTCTGGAGGATTTCTTGCAGACAAACGCAGCCCCCAGCCCTGTTACACCTTAGCAGCTGCAGCAGCACTTCTATCTTGAACTCCTTCGTTCACGGGAGGTGCTCGTTCCAAAGAAGAAAGGGCGTCTAGGACCGTGGACTGGGTCTGTAGAGGGGAAGGACGTTGAGGCTGCGATGAGCCTTGCGGGGTAGCAGCCATGACCCTTGTGTGCACGAGCAGGAATGCCTTGGGAATGGATTCGTGCCTCGACCAGCATCTGGATAGGGTTGCATCAGCAGGTCGATAAAAAGCACTGCTGCGAGGTGATGCCTACCGGGTAGGTTTGGACGACATGGACGTGATCCCCATCGATGGGCAAATGGCCGGAGGCTCAGAGGCTCAACGTACGTGGCGAGTGGTTTCTGGAAGTTTTCTGGATGGTCGTAACCGTTGGCTGGAAGGTTATCCGCCTCTGCTTGTTGGGGCTGAAATTCTCTGCCTTTGGCACTGTGATCAGCTTCGCCATGCCCCCAGCCAAAGCGGTGCCCGAACGGAGAGAGATCCAAGTGGGTCCTCTCAGGTGCTGACGCCCATTTATGCGACAGCAGGAGGTGGACAGAGCGGCATCTTCGCTCTGACGATCAGCAATCTGCGACTCGGAGAGAAGTTTCTATGCATCGTCCACGATTTCGCCGCTTAAATTGAGGTCCGCTTCCGATGAGCAATACGTTTTTGGGCTCGTGGTTGCCGGAGCCTACTTTCTGGTGTTCTTCTTCATCTGGCTCGTTCGCCACTTGGCAGAATGCGGGCTTGCATATGCACATCGGACATGCATTGCCGCATTGCCTCATCTTTCCCTTTTCCAGGAGCTGAATGGAGACATTTTCTGAAGCTTCGTCAAGAGCACTTCTTGCGAAGAGCCAAAGGAGTGGAGGGTTTGACCTCGGCTCAGGCCTGGTCACAAGGGCCTGGCTTGGGATTTCTGCTTTTTTTTGCTGGGGCCTGAGGTGTTTTTCGGAGGAGTTCGTGCAAAGGAAGTGAGAGGAGAGATCCCCCCAACTGCCCGATGAGTGCCAATAAGTTGAGATCGATTTCCTTCGTTGTATATGTGGCCCTCAGCTGACCCGTATCCACAATGTGCTGCGAAAGGCTCAATACTCGCTGCTAGTCCAGCGTTTGCCGAAGAAACAGCAGGCCAGCTGATTGTCGCTCGTCGCTGTTAAGTGGGGCTGGGCATCTTCAGCTGCATCCTCCTCGTTGCCAGGATTCGAAAGCCATCAAAGACTTGTTCTCCAGCATCTTTCCCGACAGGCTCGTGGCTTTTCACATAGTATCCCCTGAACTTGCAGCCCTCTTTGCATGTTCCTGTGTTCCCACCTGGCGAACGAAGCATCCCGCCGGCAGGGTCCACTCAGCCGTGTCTCAGCGAGACACCTTGCTGTATTATCACCTTCGGGCGCTGAAGAAAACTAGCCCCAAACTAAGAACAGATTCGTAGCTGTTGATTGGTTCCACAAGAGCTGAAAGTGGCCAAGGTGACAACCTGATGGTGTGCTCTTGCTGCCAGGACGTGTGCTTTGCTGTTTCATCCGATGCCATCTGACTCTCCATCAGTCTGACAACACTTCGCACTTGTCGGAATGTGCCATTTGCCTGCATTGCCTGCGAGGGCTGCGTCCATCGGCAGCTGGAGCGGACGGTGCAGCTTGAGCGCCGGCTGGCCCGAACCTACAGGCGGACTTGTCGCGCTCATCCAGCTAAAGGCGAAGTGTTCCAATCTGCAGGGAGACGGAGAACGCCTTGCAGGGCTTTGCGCTAGATGGGCAGGCACGGACCGGCTCGCTTTGCTTTTGGTGTGCTGTTCTAGCTCGCCTTCAGGTCGAGGAGGCTCTCAATCTGGCCGCTTTTTTCGCAAGTGCGTTTCCGCCCCTCCTTTCGCCACCGTTTTTTTGCTCGGAAACCGAGGTGCCAATGCCCTTCGAAAGCCGACCCAGCAAGTCCAAGGCGAGGGTTCTTTCCTTATCAGGAAGGATACTTCAACCGCTCGTGCGCATCGTGCCTTGAACTCCAGGCGTGGGGGAGACCGGAACTGCGGAGGTCCGCACACCTCACCAGCGAGCAGAGCAACGCCCCGACCAGCACGGGCTTTGTCACGCTGAGCTGCCTCAGCGCGACGAGGCTGCAAGTTGGCTGGGCCACAAGTTTCCCGATGTCTCCAATGGTCTCCGGCGCGCACCATGCGCACCCTCCGTTGCACTCAAAATTTCTGCCGCGACTCAGGATCGCGTGCTCGCTGAGCAGGCGCCTTTCGGGCACAAGTTGAGGCAGTTGCAGTTGCACCCTACACTGGCCACACCCTCAACGCCACTAAAACCCCCCTGCGGTTGCCGGTCTTCAAGAGCCCTCAGGGTACTCTGTGTCTGCTACCGAACCAAAAAGCCAAGTGCCGCAATGTGCTGCGGACTGCGCCGCGCGGAGGTGACGCTCTTCGATCACCCCGAGCTCCAGGGCATCCTCGTGGAGCCAGCTCCGGAGGCCGAGAAATCCGACTGCGAGCGCGTCGCGCGCCCATAATCTGCATGTAAGGCTTAAGGCGATGCGTGTATAGGAAGCAAATCGAGCACTTCAAGTCTAAGGAAAGAGGTATTTGCACATGTTCCCATCTTGACTTGGGGTTGTTAGATCTGACGGCAGCTTTTCTCGCACTCTCCCGGTACTCGTCCGCCCTCCGAATCTGCAGAGTATCCCCGAGAGCATCCGGCAGGGTGTCCCATGAGTGCCCATCCCAGAGCTCCCGCCAGCAGGGTGGGGATGCTTGAAGTGGTCGTTTCAAATGTTTACATGACTAGTGCAGTGCATGATTCGGGGACATGCAGCCGTTAAGCAGATCAAGCCTTGGATGGAGCTAACGAACAGGAGGTTGTTGTCTTGCTACGTTGTTGTGAATATCCCTGGCAAAAGCTTCAACAAAGGCAATGATCCGGCAAGCAAAGCCCGAGCCATGTAACGTAGAATCGATGTAGAACAGCGTCTGTTCAACAGACGAGGACAGGAGGGTCCTTGGCAGCTTCCCGTGCTATGTCGGTGATGTCCGCAGACTCGGACCAAGACGAGGATCTGGAGGATGCTGCCCAGCGTCGTGGACGCGATCCTAGCATCAAGTTCACGGCTTCGAGCTGGGTCATTCGCATGGCCCAGTCTCAAATCAACGATGAGGGTTTAGACCCGTGGGAGGTTTTTCTAGCCGCCAACGAGCGGCGTCTGTTGAAAAGCACTTCCTCCGCAACATTCATGAAATTAGACGGCGTGCTTGAAGCATTTTTCGAAACCCGTATGCGCCCGCTAAATTCATATTGTAG
>CAJNJA010014511.1:0-12167 GCA_905231915.1 Symbiodinium necroappetens | reverse complement strand
CTGACGGCGCCTGGCCTAAAGCACTAAAGCCCTGAGACGCGGCTTTCTAGGGCTTGCAGGGTTTTCGAGTTTAGAAGGCATATTTTTTTTATTAGGTAGTATAGGGTTTTATAGGGGTTTTCAGGTTTTCATGGCCTCTGCGAAACTTTAATGAAGACGGATTTCATTACGACTCGCCACTTCATTGCTGATCCAGGAGCCTTCGGACTGAAGCGCATGTTTGCGTCGGTGGTCGGTGGCTTGAGGTAACAGACGCAACCATTTGTTGTGATTCGACCACGCTTTGACTAGCAACGGCAGCGGCAGTTGGGGTTCTTTTAGTAGCGGTGGTAGCAGTGGATTGATTGTCCGTCGTTGTTCCTACTTGAAGCCTTCCAGCATGCAGTTTTGCTCCCTGCCAAAGCTTTCACGCGGGCCAATTCCATTTGGTCATCTCTCCCCGGAACTCCAAGCCCTGGACCCTTAAACAACTAAGCCCCTCAACTGGAAACCCCCCCTAAACCCCAAACCCGTGAACCGCAAGACCCTAGCTGCCTACACTTGCAAACCCTCAACCTATGAAGCCCTCAATCCCTAAAATGGCTCCTTCGAGTCGCAACCAGACAGGCAGCCGCCCTCTGCCTCATGCCCGCATCGCAGCTCCAGGGCCCTGCCATGGTGGCAGTGATTCTGCAGGCATATGAGCCGGCGGAACACCCGGAGGCCCTGGCCTGAATGTTTCTTTCTTGTCTAAGCGGGTAAGACTTTGCAGCCCATAACCCCGTGCCAAGGGTGCAGGGCTTCTTCCACTGGAGCCACGCATTCATCGTGATCGCTGCCGTCACGGCAGCGTTGCTGAAGTCCTTAGCGGGTGTAGCGGGGCTCCGGTTTAGAGCCTCGGCTTTTGGGGTTTTGGGTCTAAGGGTCTAAAGATGGATTGAAGCTTCAGGGTTTCGTGTGTAGAGGTTTGGGTTTAGGGCTTAGGGTTTCGAGCTTTTGATGCTTTCATGCTTCGACGATCGAAGATGAGTGATGAACAGTCCTGGTCTGAGCTGTAAATCTCTGTGTGTGCATGCTCTGGCTCCCGGCCTAGCGAGTTTGGAACAGGGGGGGGGCAGTGGTCTGCACGCAGCACTACATTCCGTAGGCCGAAGCTTCATCGAGCCTTTAACTTTGCTGTTCGTCTAAGGTCATCGTCGCCTGGCATCTTACCTCACTCATCGGTTCTGCTGGGTCGCTTGGCCGTCTGTGGTTTGCTCCTAAAGCCCCCAGTGCCCTAAACCCTCAGCCCCGAAGTCCCGACTGGTGCGCATGCAGGGTCGGCACAGCCCTATACCCTAATCCCTGAACCCGAAAGTCTAAACCCCAAGCCTTTAAACCTTAAATGCTATACCCTAAAAACCCCTAAACCCTAAACCCAAAACGAGGCTCACCCTACCCCTAAACCCAAAACGAGGCTCATCCTAAACCCCTAAACCCTAAACCCGAAACCCTAAACCCTAAACCCGAAACGAGGCTCATCGGCATGACCATGATTCTAGGGAGAAATCCAGTTCCTTCATGATTCGCAGTGTGCGGAAGGAGGTCCAGTTGGCCTTAGAGTTCAGGGTTTGGGGTTTAGGGGTTTAGGGTTTAGGGTTTACGGGTTTAGGGTTTAGGGGTTTAGGGGTTTAGGGTTTAGCGTTTAGCCCCACAGCCGACACCCTAGACGCAAATGACTCGTTTTGAGAAGCCTTCTTCCCGCGAAGATCGTTTCACTCCATTTCAACGGATGGTCTAGACAACTGAGATACACTCAGTTCTGAAAGGTTCAGTCTACCCTCCTCGTGACAAGAAGCATCTGCATGCTTGTTCAATAACCTCTCCAAAAGTCTTCGCAGTCCCATCCTGGCCTCAAGGCTGGGCTGTGACCTCCCATTCCTTGATTCGAGTGTTTAGAAGTGCTCCTTCGGACCAGTCAGAAGCCCCAAGCCCCGAGAACTGAAATGTGAAGCAAGCAATCCCGAACCCGTGAAACAACAATCGCCCAGAACACACACACCCAAAGCCCGCAACCGTAAACTCCCCAAAGCCCTTTCCACCTGCAAGTTCAGAGACCTTCAGCCCTCTAGAAGCCACCGAAGTACCCCCTAAAACCTACGGCCTAACCCCTAAACCCTAAACCCAGAACTCAGAACCCTTGAATTCTCCCAAGACCACCAACACTTCACCCTAAGCTACACAACCGTCTACCCCCCGAACCCTTGGCCCCAAACAACAAGTCAGCGATCTAAACCCTAAAGCCTTAAACACGGTTTAGGGTTTAGGGTTTTAGAGGGTTTAGGATTTTAGAGGGTTTAGGGTTTTCAGAGGGTTTAGGGCTTCGGGTTTTAGAGGGTTAAGGGTTTAGGGCTTTAGAGGGTTAAGGGTTTAGGGTTTTAGAGGGTTTAGGGTTTAGGGTTTTTAGAGGGTTTAGGGCTTAGGGCTTACCCTGAAGAGGACAATGCAGCGTTCGAGCCGATCCTCGCGCATCTCTCTTCGAAGGTCAAGCACCAGAACCAGGCGCAAAGCGCTTGGGGGCACTGAGCGTCGGGGATAAAACAATGCCCCTTGTTGATATCCCGTGATAGTCACGTACATACATAGATATATAAATATAGAAATGTGCAAATATAAATAGAAATATACATATAAAATATAACAATATACATATACATAAAAAACAAGTAAATAAATAAATAAAAATACACACACACACACATATATATATATATATACATATATATATATCTATATATATATATATATATGTATATATATATATATAGACATATATATATATATATCGGATTCTCTGTTTATACATGCCTTTACTATATCCTGTTCCCAAGACCCTGTTCCAAATCTTACAAACTCCAACGAGTAGGAACAGGGGTACCGAAGTTTTTCCTGGTTATTGGGGACACCCTCAACCCGTAAACCCCGAAACCCCTAACCACGCAACCCCTGACCCCTAGGCCGACAACCCTAAACCCCCCAAAGCCCCTCACTGCCAAATGCCTAACCAACAGATCCAAAGCAGGTTGGGATCTTGGAGCAACCCATCGTTCTCGAGGACAGTTGGCCGTCGAGATTTTCTGAAGGGCTTCTCTTTTTCAGTTTGTTTCTTTTCGGTTTCTTATTCTTTTCTTCCAAGATTTGCTCAGTCTTTTCTGCTTAGGGTTTGGAACGGCTTACGAATTTTATTCAGTTTGACACTTTTCAGGGTGTTGTCGGGTTTCAGAGTGGTCTTGTAAGGTTTACAGAGCTCGGGAGCCCCCTCTAGTTACAACGACCCTGCTTTGGTGCCAAACCCGTTGGCGCTTTTAGGGTCTAGGGTTTAGGGGTTGTGGGTTTTAGGGTTTAGGGTTTAGGGTGTTTAGAGTTTAGGGCCTTGAAACAGTCAACAGGAAGTCTTGAGCCCAAAAATGGAAGCCTTGTCCTGATTTCACTCTGTCAGGCGCTCTTATTCCTAAGCCCTACACTCTAACACCCGAAGCCCTGAGCTTGAAGCCTGAAGCCCTAAACCCTCTAAACCTGCAATGTAACCCCCATTTTGTGGAGCAAGTCCTCCCAAGTATCGCAGCCCCTGTGGCAGTGTACTGTTGATGGACAAAAGTCTGCATGACCCAAGTCAAGTATAATACCCTGAATCGCATAGTTAGTTTAGGTGTATAAGCTCATGCAGGATTCCCCAACCCTAAAACCTAAACCCTAAATCGCCTAACCCTAAACCCCTTAACTCTAAACCCTAAACCCCTTAACCCTGAACCCCTAGACCCCTAAACCATGCAAGATGCTTGTGCATCAACTGTATATGGGAGGACCTCCTGCCAAAGGATGCCTTCTCCAAGTTCTACACATATCCAGGGAGCCTGACCACGCCCCCCTGTTCCTCGGTTTAGGCTTTAGGGGAGTTTAGGGTTTAGGGTTTAGGGAGTTTAGGGTTTAGGGGTTAGGGGAGTTTAGGGTTTACGGAGTTTAGGGGTCAGGGAGTCTTTTAGGGTTTAGGATTTAGGGTTTAGGGAGTTTAGGGTTTAGGTTTTAGGGATTCCTCACGGCTGAAGAGGTTTTTTCAGAGTATAGGCTTTGGCTAGTAGGCTTTTGGCTTCAGGGTTCAGGGTTTAAGTGTCAGGCCGTTGGGTTCAGAGTTCAGGGTTTCAGGTTTTTGGTGTGTAGAGCTGAGACGTCCGGCTCTTGGTGCAAAGACTGGTTCTTTGTACGGAATGGGGGGATTGGTTATTGGGGCTACTATAGGGGACCTTAATAGGACGATCCTAGGAATCCATTTCCTCTGTGTGTGTGTGTCGTCCATTTGCTGAATTTTTGCAACAGTTGACACGTGCGTTTGCTGCAATCTGAGCCGTTTTTCACCTACATGCAATCAGACGCTGGAACAAGCCAGACAGCATCTGCGGAGTAACTAAATCCAACCACAGGTTCGACCGAACTTGAAGAAAGTGCGCCGTTTGCTTCGGATCTCTTGTTGCGCTGCAGTGCAACTTCTTCGGTAATGCGGATAGGGACTGTCGACTACCTCCAAACCCTAAACTTTAAAAACCCCTAAGCCTTAAACCCTAAACCCCAAAACCTAAACCCTACCCTAAACCTGGTTCTCCAAAGCTCCAAAGCCTTCAGGGGACCTGCAATCCGACCCGCAGACTCCGGAAACCCTCAATGGGTAGTTCTCTAAATTAGGGTGCGTTTCTACAGGGTTTAGGGTTTTCGGCTTAGGGTTTAGGGGTTAGAATTTAGGATTTAGGGTTTAGGGTTTAGGGTTTAGGATATAGTACGGCACCCTTATAAAAGGGACCCTGACTAAGGGACCCTAATTTAGAGAACTACCCGAGCATCAACCCAAAACCCCACCCGGAGCCCTACGGTTGATGATATAAATCCTGCATTATCCCGTAATAAGGACTATACCCATAAATCCCATTGTTTAGGGTCCTTAAGGTTATGCAGGATGTATATCATCAACAGTACTTTAGAGTCTTTTAGAGTGGTCTCCAGAAGACAGAAGCCCCCTGCACCCTACGTCCTACACCCTAATTCCCTACACCTTTCTAGCCTGAAATCCCTAAACCTTAAACCCAAAACCCTAAAACCCTAAAAACCCCTAAACCCTAAGCCCTATAAACCTAAACCCTAAACCCTAAACGGCCTAAACCCTAAACCCTAGGGATTTTTTGGGAGTCGCTAGGCTCTCAGCGCGTCACCTGGTTCGTCTTCGAGAACTTCGTCCGGGTGTCGGATCGTCAGCTGCAAGAGCCTGGTCTCTTCTTAGGGGGTTTCGGGGATTTAGGGGATTTAGGGATTAGGGGCTTAGGGGTTTAAGGGATTTAGGGGTTTAGGGGTTTGGGGTTTAGGGTTTAGGGGTTTTTAACTTACCATCTTTAAGGGGCTCCTTTCAGAGGTTTGGGGTTTAAGATTTACAGGTTTGGGGTTGCGCATCTCGCCACGAGTGCGATGTGCTGCGAGGGATCTGGCCGGGCGAGCTCAGTTCAAGCCTGTGGAAAAGGGATCCTCTTGTTAGGGGAGTTTTGATTTAACTATGATAAGGAAACCATACTATTTACTATCGATCCCCATTATTGAGCCCAAAACCCTAAACCCTAAACCATTATGGCAACCAAAATAAAGTCCCTTAACAAGCCGGTATGAGGAAAGAAAAGTAGCGAGCCCGACTGGAAACTGCTCGACCCGGAGCTGCCATAAACTTAAACCCTACACCCGGAACCGTAGACCCTAAACCCTCAACCCCTAAACCAGGAACCCTAAGCCTTAACCCCGAAACCCTAAGTCTAAAACCCCTAAACCTTAAACTTTAAACCCCAAGCCCTGAACCTAAAACCCCTAAACCCTTAAACCTTAAAACCCTAAACCCTAGACCCCTAAATCCGGAAGCATGTGATGCCAACAGGTTTTGCCTGCCTTTGCCGTGCTCTTCGTCATCCTTGTCATCGCCATGGCAGCCCTGACCCACCAGGTGGGGTTTCGGGGTTTAGGGGTTTAGGTTTTAGGGTTTCGGGGTTTAGAGTTTAGGGGTTTACGGTTCAGGGTTTAGGGTTTCGGGGTTTAGGGTTTCGGGGTTTAGGGTTTAGGGGTTAAGGGTTTAGGGGTTTAGGGTTTAGGGCTTAGGGCTTAGGGCGGTTTGATACCCCAAACGTTAAACCTTGCTCACCCTAAAACCCTTAACCCTCAACCAGGTCTGATAACGCTTGAGTAATTTATGCTCCTATCCTTCCGGATTCCTTACCCTAAACCCTAAAATTTTTAAAGCCCTAAACAGTTGGGGGTCCTTGCAGGTTCTCGCCTCATATGTGCCGTGGCTGCCGCACTCAGCGGTGCTCCTTGAGGGGGTGCTGCTCAGCCACCCGGCTCCTAAGAAAGGGCCGTTTGGGTTGAGGGTTCAGGATTTAAGGTCTTGGGTGTTTAGGGTTTAGGGTTTGGGGTTTGTTAAGCAGGGCTCTTATAACAAGCTTCCGATAGGCGGGTCTCTTACATCAGGTACTCAATGAGCACCCTAGTCGGGAATCTTTCTAGGATTCATGACTTGCTGAGGTGTCTTTATCTCAAAGATGCTAGTGTTCAGGTCCTTACATAATTATACTACAGAACTCTATACTTAACATTACGATTACAAAATCAGGGCTTATGGCACACTACAGCCCTCAATAATTACCCGTACTATTTTGTGAGGGGGGGGTTCCTCAGTATTCTTAAGTTACATGGACCCCAAAGCTACACACATCAAACGCGCTACGCGCGCTGAACACGCTAAACGCGCGACGCGTCAGCACGGAAAGTACATTGCCGAGCTACACACATCAAACGCGCTAGACGCGCTACGCGCGCTGAACGCGCTAAACGCGCGACGCGCCGGCACGGAAAGTACATTGCCAAAAAACAGAACCTGTGTGCTGATTCTGTTTTTGTTACCCACGCCTTCGGGCGGAACAAAACTCTCGCCATTTTTTTCCCCAGCTTGCCTGAACGCAAAAGCATGCTTGTTTTGGTTAAGAAGCGTTTCCGAAACTTGGGTCGTGTTACGGGTTCTCGCAAATTTTGCTAAGCAGCAGCGGCGAGGCCGAGGCAAAGGCAGCAGTAAGCAGCAGCAGGAGCCCGAGGCGGCAGCAGAAAGCAGCAGCGAGGCCGAGGCGAAAGCAGCAGCGAGGCGGAGGCAGCAGCAGCAGCAGCAGGAGCAGCAGCGAGGCAGAGGCAAAAGCAGCAGTAAGCAGCAGCAGGAGCCCGAGGCAGCAGCAGCAGCAGCAGTAAGCAGCAGCAGCGAGGCCGAGGCAGCAACAGCAGGAGCCCGAGGCACAGCAACAGACAACACCAGGAGGTCGAGGCAACAGTAGCAGTAGCAGCAGCGAGGAGCACCAGCAGTAGCAGCAGCGGCGAGGCCGAGGCAAAGGCAGCAGTAAGCAGCAGCAGGAGCCCGAGGCGGCAGCAGAAAGCAGCAGCGAGACCGAGGCGAAAGCAGCAGCGAGGCGGAGGCAGCAGCAGCAGCAGCAGCAGCAGCAGCAGCAGCAGCAGCAGTAAGCAGCAGCAGCGAAACCGAGGCAGCAACAGCAGGAGCCCGAGGCACAGCAACAGACAACACCAGGAGGCCGAGGCAACAGCAGCTGTAGCAGCAGCGAGGAGCACCAGCAGTAGCAGCAGCGGCGAGACCGAGGCAAAGGCAGCAGTAAGCAGCAGCAGGAGCCGGAGGCGGCAGCAGAAAGCAGCAGCGAGACCGAGGCGAAAGCAGCAGCAGGAGCCCGACGAGGCAGCAGCAGCAGCGAGGCGAAGGCAGCAGCAGCAGCAGCAGCAGCAGGAGCAGCAGCGAGGCAGAAGCAAAAGCAGCAGTAAGCAGCAGCAGGAGCCCGAGGCAGCAGCAGCAGCAGCAGCAGTAAGCAGCAGCAGCGAGGCCGAGGCAGCAACAGCAGGAGCCCGAGGCACAGCAACAGACAACACCAGGAGGCCGAGGCAACAGTAGCAGTAGCAGCAGCGAGGAGCACCAGCAGTAGCAGCAGCGGCGAGACCGAGGCAAAGGCAGCAGTAAGCAGCAGCAGGAGCCCGAGGCGGACAACACATCCCTAAACCGCGAACCAAAACAAACACCCCACCAAATGCAGAACTCTCTCCAGGCCTTAACACTTCCCTAAACCGCAAACCGTCTTGTTTAAGAGTTTGATTCTAGAAGTTCGTCAACCCCCCAAAAAAGGTCCTAAACCCTCAACCCGAAAGCCGAAATTCCGACCCTAGCCCAATAACTCAAGTCCTACATGCGGAACAACGCAGCGAGCGAGGCGGCGAGGAGCACACCTACCTTTCCCTGCTGGCCGCGCCGAGCCGCCTCACCAAGGTGCCCTTAACTTCCTTCAACGGTTTTAGGATTTAGATCTTAAGTTTTAGGACGCCGGATTTACAGGAAGTGCACAAGGACGATGATGTAGTGCACTGCTTGTTGCTTGTCATCCCCCCTCATCCTGGTAATACCCGAGTCGCAAGTCAGCTTATGGCTTCTTGGTGTGTTCGAGTTTGTTGGCACGAAAGCCATGAAGAATAGCTACACCCCAAACCTCGGAATCGCATTCTAAGCCGTTCAGCATCCTATCTTCCGGTTGCGCTTTTTGCAAGCGCAGTAGACCTCGACCTCGGCATTGGGCGCCGCGTGCTCTTGGCGCCTTCTGGGCTCGGGACTTTGGATCTGCAGTGGCTTTGCTTTCGCGCGGCTTTGGATTGGGGTGGTGTGGCTTACACGACTTTGCGGAGTTTTCGGATGTTAGGGTATTGGCCTTTCCGGATGGAGGATGTCCCCCTTGAACTGTACAAACCCTGCATTTATTGACTTATTATTGTTTAGGGCCGAGGATAACGTCGATTTTGGGGGGTGGTGTGTTATGGCGAGATCACCATCACAGAGCAAACAAGCCGACATCCTGAGATACACACCTTTCCTGCAGTCTTGAAGGCTAGGAGCACGCAACTTTGCTCCAAACGTTAACCGCGAAAGTTTTAGCCGTAAGCAAACAAACCTCCATCGGATCGCGCGTGGATCTCAATGGTAACCTTGGAGGTTGAAGCACAGAATCTTTAAAAGGGAAAATCCAAGACAAGGCATCCCGCAGAATGTCTGGGCCATCACCTGTAACCCCAAAAGCCTCAGGCTGGAAGCTGGATCTGTCTTCTGAAGGGTTGACCCGACCTGGATGCCCCAGTATACCATCTAAAGAGTTTAAGATTTTCTCGGGTAGAGTTGATCAGAGGACTCGGGATCACTTTGTCTTCGACGTGTCCTCGCACTTTACCTGGGTAAGACCGACAGTAGCTAATTAGCTAATTGTTTCATTCATCCAGGGTCGGGAGCAAGTCTCACTATGCGTAGTGCGGCAGCGCCAGGACATCAGAAGCCCGGTAAAATGTGGGTGCAGAGGCATGCTTGTCTCTCTGTCCCTGTCTTTTTCTCTGCCTCCTTGACCCTTGTTCTTCCAATCCAGCTGTTCTTTTAGAGCCACTGTGTGGTGCAATGGTGTGCTAGGAGTAGTAGTAGTAGTAGTAGTAGTAGTAGGAGGACGAGTAGTAGTCCTAGTTGTAGTGGCAACGGTAGTGCTAGTGGCAGTAGCAGTTGCAGCAGCAGTGCTGTAGTAGTGCTAGTAAAACAGAGTGGTAGTAGTGCTAGTAGTAGTAGTAGTAGTAGTAGTAGTAGGACGAGTAGTAGTCCTAGTTGTAGTGGCAACGGTAGTGCTAGTGGCAGTAGCAGTTGCAGCAGCAGTGCTGTAGTAGTGCTAGTAAACAGAGTGGTAGTAGTGCTAGTAGTAGTAGTAGTAGGAGTAGTAGTAGTAGTAGTAGTAGCAGCAGCAGCAGGAGTAGTAGTAGTAGTAGTAGTAGTAGTAGTAGTAGTCGTAGAAGTAATCGTCGTTAGTCGTCGTAGTCGTAGTCGTAGTCGTAGTAGTAGTAGTAGTAGTAGTAGTAGTCCTAGTACTTAGTACGGTTCCTACCGCTACTACTACGACTACGTTGTCAGCCCATGTGCGGATGTCATCGAGAGATGTAGCCACAAAATGCAGGCAGCAGAAACCCTCGACCTCAAGGCTCGTATACACGTCGCACCCCTCAATCCGAAACATGCCCAGACGATAAGCTGGATCCTGTGCCTCTGAAGCATCCTTCCTTTGCATGACCACGCTACTCTTTTAGACCTATTTCTCCCTCTGCGCTGCCGCAGCTTTGACTGTAGCTATAGCCGTCCTCTGCACTTGTTGCCGGAGATTTAGCTTCCTGCCCCTCATCTTCACGGACACCATGACCACGTCTTTGCATCAACCTCAGTTTGCCAAATGTAGACTTGTTCTCTTGCTTACATACGGTGCCGCCACTGCATGCTGCAGGCTGTCCTCACCGCTGTTCCTGGGACCTTCGTGGCTACGCCAGCGCTATCAGCCAGCACTTGTCGTTGCACGTTCTACCGTGCCCATCTTTGTGAGCTCGACCTCGTACCAGAGTTCCTGCGCCGCCCAGCCAGGTGATGTCTTCATGACTGCTGCCACAAGCACGTGTGTGGATGGCTACTGCATGCTGCCCATCTTGGAAGGCGCTATAGAAGCCAAATTCACACGACTCGCCACGGCTGCTGACCTCCGCATGCGTCCAGGGTTGCCGATCATTGACTTGGATTCGCCTCCCCTCCGTGCCTCGCACAAAGCTCCAAAAAGAGCGCTTCCACAACGCTCTGTCGCATGCCACGAGAAGGTTCTCAGGCCCCTGCAGTACCGTTGTGCTGCGTCAAGTCCATGGCGCTCGCCAAGTGTCCAGGTGCAAAGCCTTGCCGCGGGCCCCGCCCGAATGCAGCACATTTTGAATGCATGCGGGCATGAGTGTTGCAGTTTGTCATATGTTTTCCATTGCCGGCGGACGTACTGGCACCTGCAGTCGAATATTCCCACTGCACCGCAAGTTCCTCCCCCCTGCAAGAAGATTGCAATGCAACCGATGCAGCCTGCGTGCGCTGCTTGTGAAGGCAATGGCGGGCCCTGCATCCCGGCGCGCGGCAAGAAGCGGGCCATGGGCCGTGCAAGATTCAACCGTGTCTGCCGACAGCAGCGAGCAGCTGCCTTTGCATGTGCCAATAGTTCGGCGCAGTCCCCTCTGAGCACCTTGTCCACAACCATACTTCGCGCAACGTATGTCAAGGCAGCAGCAACTGCTCAGTCACCATGCCCCCTCTCCAGTGTCTTCTTGCGCCGCGTGCCAAACGAGGTCCCTTCGCATTGCTTCTGGCACGCACAGAAGCACCTGACGGGCGTGGGTGTGTTAGAGGCCATGGCTAAGGTGACTTCTGTTTCTGGTTCCGATGTCTGCGGGCCGTCCACGCAAACTTCACAGGTCGATACCATCGTCAAAGCCCTACCGATGTGCTACCCAAACGGCCTGATCGTTTTGCATGGCCCCAGTGCAGGTGCTTTTCTTTTCCATCCATGCCTGCCGTTTCGCTTCCTGCCAAAGCCCCAGTTCAGCACGATGCATGGAATCAGAACAATGCTATACACAGAGCGCGATCAACTTGGGCACTTCGAAGCTTGTGTGCCAACACCGCAACAGGACCTGGACCCTTCGACCACGGTTTTTTTGTACGGGTGTTCCAGCTTTCGGTTTCCTCCAAGCATGATAGGTGGCATGCGTAGCTCTTGTGCCCAGAACCGGACCGATATGTCCCCGGTCCGGAGCTGCAGCCCCACATCTGAAGCAGACAGTTCGGCTGGCCAGGCGGGTGTTCCTTACATCCACACCCCAGTGTCTCCTGATAGCATACCAGCCGCACAAGCATCGCCCGTGTCTTCAGCAAGTGCGCCCAGAGCGCCTTCAGATTCCGTCCATCCCACATCTGCAGCAGGCAGTTCGGTTGGCCAGAGGAGTGTTCCTTACGTCCGCGCTCCAGTGTCTCCTGATAGCATAGAAGCCGCGCAACCGTCGCCCGTGTCAGCAGCAAGTGCGCCCAATGCGCCTTCAGAATCCGTCCAGGCTACACTCCTTGACACGCCATCCCAAACCTCGTGTCCTGGCTCCCCGCCACAATCTTTGCATGCCAGAGCCCAGCAGAGCTTTCGGCTGCTGTCACATGCTACAGCCCGGACGCCTGCTCCCCCTGGTGCTAGCATGGACATTGATCGGCTGAGCGCACGAAT
>CAJNJA010014510.1:976-12167 GCA_905231915.1 Symbiodinium necroappetens | reverse complement strand
AGGGGAGGGGAGGGGAGGGACTTGACAGAAACCTCGCCACTCCTGCCTGCCGGATCGCATCTGCTTGTGCTTGCCGCGAGGCCACCGCATCGGCAGTTCCCGCTACGGCTGTGCCGTCCTGTTCAAGAAACAATCCACTTGTTGGCATCCCTTCAGACTTGTGCTTTCGCACGACAGCACAAGGCACAGGGCAGGACCGGATTCTGGACATGCGTCGGGCTTAACACCAGCACGGTGACCTGCATCAGGGTGGCTAGATGCAAGCCTCAACTGCCACGATCTTCCGGCCGTTCGCAAGAAGCAGAATTCATTCCATTCTTGCCGGGCGGCGGAATCTGAAGGATCCTGCGGAGAAGCTAAGAGACAACTGCGAAGACCCTGCACAGCAAGTCGTGTGCTTGACACGGCCAACCGAAGCAAGCGGTGCGAAATGTGCTGGGCGAAATATGCTTCCCAAGAGCTCCTGCATTCGCACTCGCAGTGATCCGTCGCCCAGGTCGGGAACCTCGACCACACCAACCTGACTTGAACAGGGCAAGCTTAAGGGTGCGAGCTGCTCCTCAGATGCACACTTATCGGGCACAAGTGTGAGATCGGTAGAAACATCTACCTGCCCTGTTTCTTCCTTTATCTTGGCTCCTTCTCACAATGCACAGATCTCCTCCTCTTGGGATGCCTCTGCAAGCCCCCAAACCATGTAGACAAGAAGGGCTGGAAGGCTGGCAATGTAACGCAAGTTAAGACTTCGATCTTCAGGCGAAAAGTGTGGCTGAACCCGGTACCGAGGCAAATAGAACGACAATCCTTCACCATGGCACAAGACTAGGCTGTAGGTTGCAATCGGTGTCGAGTAGATCTTGATAAACGCCACACAGCCCGAACGGAGTTTTTCGGGGGGTGACGATTCACGGTCCAGGTACGTGGTCCTGTTTTGTACAGTGTAGCCCTTTTCTTTAGATTCTGATCTGTGGCGGTGGTGATTGTGGTGATGGTGGCGGTGGCGGTGGCGGTGGCGGCGGCGGCGGCGGCGGCGGTGGTGGTATTAGCGGCGGTGGCAGCGGCGGTGGTGCGTTGGCGGTGCTGCCGGGAGAGCAGTGGTATGTGACGGTATGTGATGGCATCCACTGGCATTTGCAAGGAAGTGATGCTGGGTCCCATTCATGTATCATTGAGTATCCCCCTCGCGAAGTACGGTGGTGCTCATCACTTCCTATGCACTGCACCAGCTTGCTGAGCAGGCACCTTGCTGGTACTGATGGATTTTCCCAGAAGCGTCGAGCGGAAGACAAGGCATAAAGCCCAACCAACTATGCTTTGAAACAATTCTGCCCGTCGCGGCTAGTTGGCCTGCTAATTGGCTGGCAACCCCGCAGCTAGGAATGCGGAATTGCCTCCGGTGTGATACACGCCTCGCTTGCTGACATGTCGGAGTTTATTGAACGTTGCGACACAGATTTAGATGAGCCATTCCGATGGGGAAGAGCTGCTACGGGGATGCAGTTCTGAAGTTCTAAGTAGGTCGAAACAAAGACAGCGCCGAAAGACAGGGTTTATTCAGGATTTAAGCGCCACAACCCCGCCTTTCCTTTGTGGTGTGGTGGTGCCAGAATGATCACCTCCGGGATAGTCAAGTATTGCCGAAGCAACAGAAGACTGCTCTGGTCGGGCTTAGAGCGCGCAGAGAGCGAGCCTGGTCCCCGACCTTTATGCCACCCTCGCCCTGCATGTTAGCTCCAGTCCACGGGGCTTGGAACCCAGGATGCATTTAATCTCAACATAGCGTTCGCAAACCGCCCAGCCTTGACGCCCACTCTCTCCACCGAAGCATCCACGGACGAAGCCTCAATGCCACATGCAGATTCATTTACTCAAAACCCTCAGCACAAGCAGCATACTGTTGTGGAGAGATTGTTCAGCCTTCGCAGGCTCTATGAGCGTGAGGTACCTTGGACGAGAGCGGAGGGCCGGTATCTTATTACAGGGATGCCAGCAACGCAAAAATCAGCTCTTGACGACGGAGCAAGCTCAAGCATGTCCTGGCAGTCCACGAACTTCACCCGCATAATCGGTTGCCTCACAGATGAAGTTGTGGCAAACAGTTGGTTGCTCTGGACTTCATCAAATGCATCGAAAGAACTGACAGCGATAATCGCAGTTCACGTCACTTCTCTTGGTAAGCTGTGGTGCTCGTTCAGCCCTGCCTGTCGTCTGCTGAGACCACCGTGCACAACCTGCCACCGCTTCAAGAGCAGCTCTTGAAATGTCATGTGCAGCGCCAAGCCGAGTGCAAAACCGACCGTCATGATGGCCAAGCCCAGAGATCTGCACCTGCAACATGCTATGATACACTATGGTGACGCGGAAGCCCTGTGCCAAGCCCCGTGCGGTATCACCAACCTTTAGTCCCGAGCACGAAGCATCCTGGCGCCAGAGCTCTGCAATTTGCGCGTGCCTAAGCAAACAAGCGCTGAGCGCGCCTTACTCTCAGGAGCAATCTCTGGCTCCTTCAAAAGAACACAAACACATCGCAGAAAGGCAGAAAGGCGGAAAGAGCGCCTCGGGTGGCAGGTCACCCACTGCAGTGACCAGCTCCAGGTGAGCTGCGTTGAAACACATCCTCTGAGCGCAGGCTGCTTCTTGCCGTTTGCAAGTCGTTGGCATATCCGTTTGCACCACAAGGGATATGCCTCGACACAGCATTCTCCATGACCTTGTGCGTGACCTTCTCAAGCTTCGGGCTCTGGCCCAGGGACTTCTAGTGTGCCATCTTCGGCATTTTTCACCAGGATCTTTCACTTGGCAACAACTTCTATCTCTATATTGCCCAAAAGCTTGTAGGCTTGCCTAGCGCAAAGGGCCGTCCCCAGCGTTGCTTACGATCTGGGACTGTGCATTTCCTGCACGTGTGTCATTGTGCCGCTTCCTGCTGAAGTCAGAATACAATTACGGGTGAAGCATGGTTCCTGCCCAAAAAGATTTCTTGGTGAGGCTCGACAACTGGGACGTGAGCCTGCACCACTCCGAGTTCGTCCTGCCCCTGGCATGCAAACATGAAATCCAGGAAGGCCTGGTCAGCAGCGGAGCCCAGCGAGCCCAGCCCAAGCATCCTCCACGGTGTAGATCTTGCCCTCGTAGTCGGGATTCGCAGCGTGTCCTCTCAACTGCACCTGTTTTGCAGGGATCCAGCCGTGCAAGCATCTCTAAACAGCAGTCTTCGTCTGCACCTTGTCCCCAGGATTGAAGACAATGTCAGGAGATGACCCTGGCACAACCGATGTCCAAATTCGGCTTCACTGCCACATTTCCGCAACTAACAGGGAAGGTGTGCCAGCCAAAAGTCTGACCGGCCTCTGTCTCATGCCGCGTCTCTGCATGCGCTCATGTCAGCAAAAGCTGCTTTCGAGAGGCACAGCTGCTGAAGGGTTTTGCGGCCACCTGACAAGACACACACCTGGAGCTTGCGCAGATGCTTGACGTGCTGAACCAAGACTGCAACATTCCAGGGGGCAACTGTCCGCCCATGCCACTCGCATAAGGCACCTAAGCGATTCCACTCCATTCATCATCGCACGGCGACGATGGGGCTCAGTTTCTTGCTTGCTGTGGCAAGACCTGCCTTGCCTGCACCGCTGGCATCGTACCGGCTGCTGCAACGTTTTGCCAAGTCCCGGTTAAGGACCTCGCTTTGCCCATGATTTTCGATCTGGATCAGTCATCATGCAAGGCTGGAACATAGGCGCCCCCGATGTAGCACAGGGGGCACGCACTTGACTCACCTGTCAACACAAGCAAAGTCTGGCAATTCCATAACCTCGCGGGGTTGCTGCACTGGCCAAGGTGTGGACTGGCATCCCATGTGCGGCTGGCCTCATGGGAAACTGTCGTTGGATTTTGGCCAACTGGTTTTGGAAAGATGCTGTTCTTAGTTTCATGTTGAAGATTGCTGCCTTTTTGCAATTAATTTTGTGGGCGTGTTGTCCGAAGCTGGCCAGCAACTAAACCGCGCATGGCCGACATCGTCTCTCAGCGAAGCAAGAAGTTGGCTCGTCTGGATCATCGAGGCAATAAGGAATAAGACACAATGGCTCTTGCCTACTCACAATGCCTTTGCAACATTTAGTTGTTCAGCTCCTTTGGCTGTACCGGAGAGGATCAAATGGAAGTACGATACGAACAAAGGTCTCAGGTCTGGTGTACCGAAGTTCACAGCCTTGCTTGATCGTGCTTCAGGCAGCGACTGCAGCATTGCCTTTGGCATTGCCTGTGGCATGGCTTGCGCAGCCTGCGACGCGCCGGACCTGAAGCCAAGAGCTGTTAGACAGCTGCCGGAGTACAGAGGTGCAAAGTGCAAAGCTCGGTGTCAAAGCCCTGCCGTGTAAACTGGGAGCTGTGCCCAGGCCAGGCGGCATTGGGCCTCAAACTGAATCGATGCAGGCAAACAACACTCGGCTAGGCGACACTCGCCCTGGGGGTGATGACGCAATCATCGCCATCAAAGCCTGCACCTCCCAACCTGGTCAGCCGGGGCCGGCTTGGTGCTTAGGTGCCTCCCTGAAGCATCAGGCCTCCAAGCCCAAGATTGAGGAAAGGGATGGCAGGTACTTTGGCCGAGACGGCCATCAAATGCTTTCTCGGTCGCACATGGATCAGCCACCCTGGCTTGTCATGCTGCCCGGCCAGCATAACTGCGTACGTCGAATTACATAGATTCCACACGTATTTCTTGGCACGGCAGGCGCTGGGCTTCAGATGAAGCAAGAAAGCTGCTTTTGCAGCTCTTGCCCATCACAGCCGTAGCAATGCAACTGACCAAAAGCGGACTTCGTAGCTTCGTCGGACACGTCTTGGCTGTGTCATTTAGCAGCGACATCAAGACTGCCACTGCCCCACACCGGCGTCTGAGTTCAGAAACAACAAGCAACGTGCTGGAACGCCTGCACAACCAACTTTCAGCTTGTGCGTGCGTTCGAACACGATGAAGATGTTGACATGACTTGACAAAGGGCTTGAGGTGTTGTTGCCCTGGCCCTGAGAAAATACCCAGCTGATGGCCTGTTTTGAGGTTTGTGGCACAAATAATCCAGACTGCCTGGATGAGGAACCCATGTTTGAACTTAAGACCAAGACCCCCTGTCTTCCAACATGATAGGCAGCACACAGCCGCCTTGAAAACAGAGTACCGCTCAGTTCCTGGTGGATCAGAAGCGGAAATTTGGTGTTTCGGCAGCCTGCTCCTTCAGCTGGCGTCCGCTCAGCTTTGCTGGACGAGCACGTGGTCCGGGCGGTCCAGTGGCCAAGGCCTTGCTGACCATCTCCTGACGGGCATCACGCAATCACAAGCATTACAATCACTACAACTAGGAAAGATTACAAGCTTGACAAGGCATGTGTTCAACCAAGCTTCCATCTGAGCCTGAAGTTCGCGTTGCAGTCGTACCAGGTCCGCAGGTGTCAGCTTCGGACGGACTGCAGCTCTCGGCACCGAGGCCGACCGAAGCTGTGTTGCTTGCGCTGTCGCCCGTTCAAGCGGTGGTTGAAGCTGCTGGCGGCCGTGGCCATGGCCATGGAGGCTGTGTGGCCGCTTTGGGTCCTTCCGCGAGGGCCCCGGTGAGGGCCCGGGCCTGATCGCCCGTTGGGAGTTGCTGCCTCTGACTTGTCTCTCCCTGTTGCCACTCCTACCAGAGTGCAACCGTGGGCTCTGCGGTTGGGAGACCGCCCGAACGCCGCGCTGGCGAAGCGATGTGCTCCTCATGGTAGCTTTGCTTATGTATCAGCAAGCAGTGCACAGCAACTCGCATACTAGAGTAGCACATCAGTATTTCTTTCACTTGGGACTCTCTAACGATCACTGACAGAGACATCATCCATGTCCATTTTCTCTTATTTCCTGCAGTGATCCTTTAATCGTCGTGATGTCGCGTTCTTGTAGCTGGGGAGGGCAAAGAAGGCGAAAAACTAATTTGCCGGCTCAGAAAATCGGAAGCATCACTTCGCTTCATGCACAACTTGGGAAAGGGTCCAAAGAGTCCAAAAAGTAAAATCCTCGTCTTTGATTTACGTGGAATGCGCAGCTATAGCTTGGTCAGAGAGAGAAATGGGAAGAGAGTCAACCAGCGTACATCATGAGCATCTGTCTGCAGCCGATCCTCTGGACCGCACAGCACTCATCATCAATATGCCGGTCTCGCGGACCACACATGGGCACCGGTTCTCCGCTTGTGTCCCCTCGGAGGCTTCCAGTATCCGCACTCAGGGCCGCTGTGACACCACGACTTAGCCGAAGCTGCTACAAACCTGCGAACAGTGACCAAGCCCTCAAGAAGTTTGGAGACGAGAGGGAGGGGCATTCGCTTTCTGCCCTCGGCCGTGCGTTCGAAGCACCTGGCTCGACTCTTTCCGGCTCGTGTGCTCGAAGTGCTGGCATGCTGGGACGCTCTGAGACAAAAGGATGCAAAAAGCAGCGCATCAGTGCTCGAAAAATGTCAACAAAATTCTGAAAGAACCCAGCAGGCTTAGCACTCGCACAAAACTAGAAAAGCACGACTTGGCTCCTCGTGGAAGCACGTGTGCCGGCCCGTGGCGAGATGCTTCGCGAGCAAGGAGCAGCCCGAGAGCGATGGCCGGGCGAGTTGGGGCGATCTTTCACGTGCCAGTCCTCTTGCCGCCGTGTACCACATTTGCGGCAAAATGAGGAGTCTGCGGTGTTGATGCTGGAGCATCTGGGACATTTGTATGGTATTTCGGACGGTGAGCAGCGTAAGCCCGTGCTGAAGAGGAGGTGGGTCCAGGTGTCCAGTCCTGACAGGGCAGCTTACCGGCAACAAACAGATAACTCGTGACCGACCTGCAACGTCCCTGGAATTCTGCGCTAGCTGTTCGCCAGTCACCAGACAGCACTCCTCTGGGCTTTTCATCTCCAGCAACCGGCCACAGATTTACGTTCTGTGGCAGCTGAGTGGACGGCCAGCCTCAGCGCAAACACCCACCAGCGATTTTGAAATTGGCCAGGCGCGGAAGCACATCGCAGCCCCCCGCCCTACACGTTGAGAACACACTTGGTCCAGGCATGCCCGTGCATGCACACGCAGATTTGCTCGCCAAGCTGCGTGCAGAGGGTGGCCACTTGCATGGTGACCAGTCGACTCTCTCCCCGAGAAGAGGCTCATTGGATCGAACTCTGTGCTGCACATGACAACGACTTTTTTCCGACCTCGAATCTGTCGCTCCAGCTGTAGGCGACGAAGTACGCTTGCACTCCTCGAAAATGGGATGAAACCCATTTACGCCAACACGGAATAAAGAAACACTCAAGCCGACAACAAGTCTTTGCGATACGATTTGCTTTCGGTGTCAGCCATCGGCTCCTTGGAACATCGTGGAGCTGTCGGGCTTGAGGCCCTCACCGGACTCCTGGATCTGGTAAAGCTTCTCGCAGACGGAGAGTGTCAACTAAAAAAATTCAGTACTTTTTGGGCCGCACTGTCCCAGGTCGTCTCAAGGGCGATGACAGCGCCGATCCTGACCACTTGTAAATGAAGATGTCCTAAGCAAAAACAAAGCGACGCCCCGGAACCTGCAGACGTCGAGAGCGAGCTTAACCCTCCGGTGTCCAAGGTAGGTGTTGCCTCAGGGCTCCGCAATGCTCCGCTTGTCTCCGCGTATCCCGGCTTCTCTGGTGTCTACTGGGCATTACTGCGCAGCTGAGATGCAGCGGCACGAGGCGATGCACGTCTCGGAGAGCTGTCACTGACAACCTGAAGACACGGCCCGCAGCAGCAAAAGGCATCAAGTCGACAACACTCTCAAGGCCTGGCGTCTTGGAGATCGAAGTCCAGAATCCAGACGCAGCATGGCCTTGCAGGATTCACTAGTCAGGTCTGTGCCCTCGCAGATTTGTAAACGCAAAGCCGCAAAGCTTGAGAAGGACATAAAAGCGCCCGTTTACCAAAAGCTTCTGCGGCTTCCCTCGCCTAGGCGCCTCCCACCAAGGCCCCGACAATCTCGGCAGCGGCCTGAGCACGGCCTTTGCAGAGCCAGGGAATTCGAGGCTCAAGCGCCAGGACACATCAAGATGCCCGCCTTCTGCCTGGGCACGTGCAGTAATCGCCTGACTTCGGTCCCCAGTTTCCCCATCGATGCCTCTAAGCATCTTTCTGTCCTATCGAGAAATGCTGTGGCTGGAGCCTGCCATGAGCTCGGAGTCTCGGTTTTCCATGATACCTTGGATGAACGTGCACCGCGAAGCTGAGCCAAGACCGCAGACGGCAGAAGGAGGCAAGAATTTCTATCGCAGCTCGCTTGAAACCACTGTTGGGCTTCTGTGTGGGTGCGACAAACAGAGTGTAGAATGCAGGCTGTTCTACCCGGTTCCATCATTCTACCATTACCCAGAGCGAGCAGCCTGTCTCCGTCAATTCCGCAGCCATCACATTCTGTACATGTGTTGCACGGACAGCTTGAACGGAGTTAATGCAGCTGCATGTCTGCAGTTGCTGTGTTGCTAATTCACAAGCATGCCAGCCACGCCGACTCTAACTGCAATGGGCACAAGCCAAAGAAGTGAAACGCACCAGTGCCAAAGAAACGGGTTTGCCGGTCAGCAGAACAAAGGGGCCTCATGATCAAAGATGATTGCAAGAACGTGTCAGAGATCTTGGAACTGGTGGAACCATCCCTGCATGCGGCCCACACCTTGTGGGGGAACCGCAAGGGTCGGCTTGGAGGCGTTGCTGGGCTCCACTTCTCCCTCGCGAGGCAAAGAGAAGTTGGTTCTTGCGGCTGCCTCACCCACCCACCCACCGAGCTGCACTCTCCTCAACGAGGAGGCAGTCGCGAAAGCACGAGGTTCGCTGACTCGCGGACCTGCTGACATGCGACTGCAGCTCAGATGCTGTTGCGATAACCTTAGCCTTACTTAGCTTGTGTGCTGGTTTCCGATTGGGAAGTAGCGCGAGTTGCGACCTGAATACGTCGTTTACGCCCTCGGAATGGGAGGTGTCAGGTCGATTGGGCATGTGCACAAGGTCCAGCACCCAGCACCCCTCTGTAGAAAGAAATAAACAGCATTTCGGAGCAACGGCATACAAGCTGCAGAAGTGCAAAGAAAGAAATGAAGTGCAAGCAAGCAGGCCTTTTCATTTCCATGCCAAAGCAGCCGTGCCAACGCTGGCAGTGGCGCTCGCGATCCGCGCTGCAAGAGCCATCCAAGGGACTGCTGCGCGGCCGCCTGCACATGAACCAACCGCTTGCTTGGACACATACAACATACTCACAGCACCAGCACGGCCCCAACTTCGACTTGTGAGGGATGTCAAGAGTGCACAGAAGTCAAACGAGCCTCGCACATCTTCTCATTCGAGTCCAAGCACGCTGCTAGTGTGTTTGCTGAGGCCTGCATTTCCGCACGTAGCAGAGTTCAGTCAGAACTTCCGAACTAATTTGTGCCTCATCATCGAGGTCACAGATTCTGCCCGCCGCAAGAATCGCTGCGCACTGCACGCAGGGTGCAGGGTCTTCGAGACGCGACAGTAGCAGACCTCAGCAGCAGCGAAGGTCATAAGCATTCAGTAAGACATTCGGGTTATTTCGGGCTTGCATCAGTTCTTGGAAAGTGCAGAGATTCGCTTTATTGATCAAACGTTTCGCTCTTCTTGTTGAAGTTCTTCCTTTGTTCCAAGGATCTTCGAAGCCAGGGATTCTTCGCGGCCAACTTCTCCAGGGCCGACACAGCCGTCTTGCGCACCGATGCGTGGGAGTCCTTCGATCTGAAATGCGGCAGAGTCTCAAACACAACGTCTCTGTGCGTCTTTGCGCCGGCCTGGAGACTGCTCTCAAGCACTCGCTCGAGGTTGGGCGGCAAGTCTTCTGCCAGTGCTCCAAGCCTTGGCTTTTTCCGCAACCAATCGCAAGCATGTCTCTTCATCTTCTGTCGCGCTGTTCAACAAGGGTACACCCGCAAGGCCATCTTGCGAACCTCTATGCTGGAGTCGGTCAGGCGCCTGGCGTCAAAAAAGAGAAGAGATAGAAGTGAATGTGTCAGCACCAGCACGATCGCCTGGCAGCCTCGAGGATGGCAGGCTGATTTCCTCACAAAGAGAATGGCTGTGTATCAGCTGCATCATCTACAAAAAAACAGCAGTCCTGGAGGAGATAGCCTCGGTGTCAAGTATAGTGCTGCGGCTACGGCTACGACACCGAGGCTGCATCGCTGCAGCCATGTAACTGCTGCAGTGCCATCAAAAGGGCCTTTCTCCCTCCAATGTCAGCATCTTCCATGCGCAAGGAGATCGACGCAACAATGTCTGCACAGCCTGCGAAGTGCTGCAAAGCATCAACACGATAGCAAGGCACTTAGCAACGCGCTGCCTGGAGCTGCAAGTCGATGCAGGGCGATAAGTGCCGCCTGTAAAGCTCCAGGACAAGATCCGAAGACTGTATCACAGTGCCAAAAGACTTGCGATGTTAAAGAAGAGCGATGTACGGAGAAGCCTCGCGGACATCGAGTGACTGATGGCCCAAGTAATCCACGATGAGTGCTGTCCAAAGAGGATCACCCCTCTCTGCCTGGGCGGCTTGTGTCACGAACTTGGAATATATCAAAAGCCTGCCGAATACAATGATTTGTTGCACATGTTTGCCCTTCTTGTGCGAGGCCGAAGAACCGGACGACCCCAAATGCGACTGGACACTTCAAAATGATCTTCTAGGCCGAGAACTTAACCAATTTCGATCACAAACATCATACAACGAGCATTCATGCTACCATTCAGCTCACATTAAGATCACTACTCACCACAATTGTAATCTTCACAGCAGTCCATGTGATCAATTTGAAAACATGACAGCATTCAGAAATGTACTTCCGTCATGCATCTTCAACCACCACCACAATAGAACCAGAGTTTCACTAGCACCGGCAGCAGCAGTACCACGACTATAAATGATACTGCAGCTGCTGCTACTATTATTACTAGTACTACTAGTACTACTAGTACTACTAGTACTACTAGTACTACTAGTACTACTAGTACTACTAGTACTACTAGTACTACTAGTACTACTAATACGAGTACTACTACTAGTACTGCTAGTACACGAGTACTACTACTAGGAACTCGGAACTAGGAACTAGGACTAGTACTAGTACTGGCACTGGTGCTAGTACAAGTACCACCACTACTACTACTACTAC
>CAJNJA010014509.1:0-12168 GCA_905231915.1 Symbiodinium necroappetens | reverse complement strand
GTTTAGGGTTTAGGCTTTAAGGTCTACGGTTTAGTCGGCCTGCAGGGGGCCTCGTGTGTAGGTTTTGGCATCTTGAATTCTATTTAAGGGCCCGCATCAGAGTTTGCGGTATATTGAACCACACAAGTGGGACGAGCCCCTCAACCACGACCCCCAAACGGAAAACCTCGAATCTTAGACCGTGGCGACTAAGGCCTCAAACTGAATGATGTAGGGGCCTTGATACGAAGACTAGGGACTTGACCTCGAACCTTTCTAGTATACTTAAAACAAGGAACCCTATAGAGCCTAAGAAGCCCTAAACCCTAAATAAACCCTAAACCCTAAATAAACCCTAAACCCTAAACCCTAAAAGGAACAATGTTGGTGATAGCTTCGGTTTCTGTATTATTCCAGAACTGGCAAGCTTCGTCTTCGGTGCGTCCCTGTACAATGAGAACGAAGCTCCCGCCCGGTCTTTCTTGCAGCAGCCAGGGTTTAGGGTTTAGGGTTAGTTGGTGCGACCGTTGCTTCGAAAGCGATGGCACGGTAATGCTGGCAAGTCTTTAACATATAGGGTGGACACTGGCTCAAAGGAACAAGAAGGCAGTCGCAACACGTCTGAGCTGGCTCAACCGAAGATCGCTCAAACAGAGAAAGAAGAAGCAAGCGACCGAATCCCAGAAAGATGGAATGCTCCATCCAAGTGCTATCAACAGCCACATGATGATGTGAGGTGCTTTGCGCGTGAGGGCTTTATGCGGTCTATGAAGCTTACAGGGCTTATAGGGCTCATAGGCTTATAGGGCTTATGAAGCCTATGTGGCTTACAGGGCTTACGAAGTTTCGATGGGCTTTCGGCTTATGTTCCCTCCTTGGCTCAAGCACAAAGCCTTGCAGTTGCGTGGTCGACACCAATGCAGCTGCTAGGCGTTGTAACCGAGCCAAGGAGCGACTACCTGCATCAAGCTGGGTGCCAGCTTCAAGCGGCTTTCCTGGCTTAGGGTTTACTGTATGGGGTTTAGAGTCTAGGATCTATAGGGCTTAAGGTAAGGCACGATTTGATCCAGCATCTGAATCTGGGTAGTTCTCTAAATTGGGGTCCCTTTGCAGATCCCCAAAATGGCGCGGCACCCTTATAAAAAGGACCCGAAAAGGGACCCTAATTCCTAGAACTACCCATGTTTAGGGCTTCGGCCGAAGCTGCATCCGAGACCTGCCCATGCGAAGCCCCACACATCGCAGGTCTCACAGGCGCTGATGACAGAACTGCAGCTGATAGAATTTGGCACAAGACCAGCTTTCGGCAACTCTGAAAACAATTGCAAAGCCACCTGCCACTCACCAGCTGTCTTACATGCACTGATGCTGGCATTGAAACTGATCACATCTGGGGCAACTTTTGCATTTTGCATCTCTGAAAACAGTTCTATTGCCGTCCGCCACTCTCCCGCTGCCTCGCATGCACTGATGCCGGCACTATAACTAATCTGATTTGGAATAACTGTGGCTTTCGGCATCTGGGAAAGCAAATGCAGCGCCGCCTGCCACTCACCCCCTTTCTCACAGGCACTGATGCTAGCACTGTAGCTGATCTCGTTTGGCACAACACTGCTTGCTGGCATTTGCGACAGCAAAGACAACGCCATCTCCCATTCACCGCCTTTCTCACATGCACTAATGACGGAATTGTAGCTGATCCCACTCGGCACAACATTGACTTCCGCCATCTGCAACAACAGGTGCAGTGCCATCTGCCACCCGCCAATGTCCTCACATGCGCTGATGCTGGCATTGAAGCTGATAACGCCCGGCACAACACTGACCGCAAACATCTTTGACAGCAGAAACAGTGCTGTCTGCCACTCTCCGCCTTTCTCACATGCACTAATGCCAGCATTGAAGCTAATTTCATCGGGCACAGCCCTGGCTAAAGGCATCTGCGACAACAAATGCAACGCCATCCGCCAATGACCAGCTTTCTCACAAGCACTGATGCTGGCATTGAAACTGATCCTATCTGGCAGCACACTGGCTACCGGCATCTGCGACAGCAAAAACAACGCCATCTGCCAGTGTCTACCTTTCTCGCAGGCACTGATGCTGGCATTGAAACTTATCTCGCTTGACACAACTCTGGCCGCCGGCATTTGCGACAACAACTTCAGGGCCATCTGCCAGACACTCCCTTTCTCACACGCGCTGATGCTGGCATTGTAGCTGATCTCACTTGGCACAACATCGTCAGTCGGCATCTGCGAGAAGAGGAGCAATGCTATTTGCCACTCACCTCCCTTCTCACACGCACTGATGCCAGCATTGTAGCTGACTACATTTGGCAGGGTCTGGACTGACACCATGTGTGCGAAGAGTCCTATTGCAATCTGCCATTTCAAGCTCCTCTCGCAGGCCGTAATAGCAGCGCTGAAGCTGTAGACATCGGGAACCGACCTCGATGCAGAGATGATCGACAGCATCTCAAGTGCTGCCTGCCACTCTGTGGCTCTTCCGCAGGCAACGATCGCCTTGCATAAAGCCTCGGATCAGCAATACCCCCTAAATGATGAAGGGTACCGATTAGGAATAGGATTCAGATCCAATAGGGAAACCTCAAAAAGGTTACAAAGCCGGAACCAAGATTAGACTGAAACTACGCTATAACTTTAACATTAGCAGGGAACCGTAAGGAAATGCGTGACCTGGAAGCTATCTGGCTTCCACTTCCAAATCCTTGCTGCGCCCGGTGAACGGCAAGCTGCCAGTCTCGGCTTCTGTTACTCGACGCAGCTTCCAGCACCGACACCGGCATACTGGTTTCGGGGTTTAGGGGTTTAGGGTTTATGGGGTTGTGGGATGATATAAGAGCAACCAGAATATAGTAATTAGCCTTGTACTATCCCGCCAGCTAGCCCTTCTATTTTCCCTTATAGCGTTTGGTGTCCGCTGAGGGTAAGTATGCGGTTTAAGAATGTAGGGTTCAGGGTTTAGGGCGTGGGCGTTGTTGGAAAGCATGTAAGCTCAGAAACATGGCTGCAGGCAACCTCGATAGCTGCCCCTGT
The DNA here is from genome assembly GCA_905231915.1 of Symbiodinium necroappetens. Taxonomy (NCBI): domain Eukaryota; class Dinophyceae; order Suessiales; family Symbiodiniaceae; genus Symbiodinium; species Symbiodinium necroappetens. Next base: position 9,130 of record CAJNJA010014509.1, on the reverse strand, counting down.
CATGCCCGCTTAATAACGTCCACGGCTCAACAGCGCTCGAAAATCATTTACCGAGCAAACCACTGCTGCCCCTCATCTAGCTCATCCACACAGTAACCCCGAAAACCTCCAAATGGAACACACTCAACCCTAAACCCTAAACCCGAAATGCCCAAACCCGAAAGCCCGAAAACGCTCAGCACCTGAAGCCTCCACTGAAGCCTTCGAACGGCAGGGAAGTGATGACACGGAGCGGGCTACGGGAATCTACCGCAGGGGCATTATTTATTAGAATACGGTAGTTTTGGGGTATGTTGTACTATATGGGTTTAGGGTTTAGGGCATAGACTACAATAAGGAACCCCCCCCAAACAAGCATTGGTAATTTATAAGGCCCCTATATTGCTCTATATTGCTCTAGGGGCCTTACCAATTCGAATAGGGTTTTGCTCTAAACGGACTGTATAGGTGCGCCCCTTAATTCAAACGGGGAACATGCCTCAAAGCCTACAGCAAGTATTGAACCCTGAACCCGAAACCCTAAACCCTCAACCTTAAACCCTAAACCGAAGTCCTAAATCTTGCTAGAAGTCAGCAGCCCCAGGGCCCCTGGGAAAGGTACTTACTACAGCGGCCTTCATAATTCGAATCGGGTGTTGGGTTAGGGTTTAGGGCTTTAGGGTTATATTATACGAAAGATAGAGTAAGGATTCCCTAAAGGACGATATTGGCAAATTGCTGAAGCTTCTATATCACCCCTTACTTTAAGAAAGCCGGAATGTTACTTCCCAGATCTTCAAGCATCCCTTACTTGAGGAATGTCGCCTCAAATCACATTGGGGTCCTTACAGTATATATCGCTTAATACCCTTCCTCCAGTATGGGAGGCTGGAGGGCGTTGACAGCTCGGGGCGAGTAGCAAGTGTTGGGCTTTGCGAATTTCGGGACTCTTAGAGTCTAGGATTCCTGGTATTTTTGGTATTCTTTCAAGGCTTCAGAGCCTTACAGCTCAAGGCTCTGAGTTAGGGTTTAGGGTTTAGGATTTGAGGGTTTGGGGTTTAGGATTTAAGGGTTTAGGTTTTAGGGTTTAGGATTTTCGGGTTTTGTGTGTAAGGGTCTAGGGTTTAGGGTTATTCGCTCTAGTGAAAGCTGATTTCGGCTGAAGCTCAGGGGTGGATTACCACCGAAATCCTACCGCCGACACCCCGAACCATTGCCAAGCCTTCATCTCTCGCAGCGCGGCTTCCTTCTGAAGGGACTGCGGGAATTGCCCCGAAAGTCCGAGCCCGAGGCAGCGTGAGAGTCTTCGAAACCCTAAACCCTAAACCACGGAGAGTATCACATGAACTAGAGGATCCCCTCGACCGGAGACGTGCAAGGATGATATGGGTATCATCCTTGCACCGCTCCGATCGAGCGAGATCCTCCTGGTTCCTACACTGTCCGGTTTGCTCACAGCTGAGCCCCGGTGAAGTCGTCACCCTGGCATGTCGCTCTGCTTGCACTGGAGGTTGAGGAGGGAGCCGGCAGGATGCAGCAACGCCGATGATCGCCACAGATGTCCTAGAGTCTCTTGACCCTTCGCTGAAGTCCGTACCTGTGAGGAGCCCAAAACCGCAGGCTGGATGTATGCAGAACATACTGCACACTTCGGCATCCAGAGATTGTCCATGCCGTACTGTGCTCGTCACAAAGCTCGCATGCACTGACGACAAAACTCAAGCTAATCCGACTTGGCACAACACCGGCTGCAAGCATCTGCGAAAGCAAAAGCAGTGCCATCTTCCACTCGCAACCCTTCCCGGCTGCACTGATGCTGGCATTGTAGCTGGTCTCGCTGGGCAGGACTCTGACTACAGGCATGTACGCAAGCAAACCTAGTGCCATCTGCCACTCTGCAACTCTTGCACATGCGCTGATGCCTGCACCGAAGTTTATCACATCTGGAGCTGCGCAGTTCTGCAGATGTGTAAACAAAATAAGCGCCTTCTTCCACTCACCAGCCTTTTCACAGGCGCTCATGCCGGCACTGTAGGTGATCTTGTTTGGCACAACGCTGGCCTCCGGCATCTGCGACAGCAGAAACAACGCCATCTGCCACTCGCCACCTTTCCTTACTTGTCCAGCTTCCTAATGGGAACTGGCGGCTAGCTTTGAGATAGTCCTAGGAGTTGCAATACCCCAGAATGGCTAGCGGGCAATTCAAGACTGCTTGCTCCGCGAATATCTCACGCTGATAGATGGAAGGCATTTGCAGAAGCCCTCTCAGCCAGCTTCCCACTTCCTAAGCCTAAATCGTATACGGCTTTGGGTTTAGGGTAAACCATACGAGTTTCTCACAAGCGCTCATGACGGCGCTGTAGCTGATCTCACTTGGCACAGCTCGCCATGTTGGCATTTGCAAAAACAGCAGCAAAGCCATCTCCCAGGCACCACCTGCAGGGCATTTCACGGGGTCCATCAGGTTCGAGAGGGTTTAGGGTTTAGGGTTTTTACTGATTCACTTCGTAAGGGCTTCTTGAAGTGTTGGGTATCCTATCTGGGTAATTAAGGGAGGATGCTAGTATCGAAGGGCTAGCAGCGGCGAGAGACCTCCTTTTCCTAAACCATCACCTCTCTGACAAGCACTGATGGCGGCATTGAAACTGATCTCGTTCGATGCAGCACTGGCTGCCGGCATTTGCGACAGCACATGCAATGCCATCTGCCACTCACCAGCTTTCTCACATGCGCTTATGCTGGCGTTAAAGCTGATTTTATCTGGCAAAACGTCGGCCGCTGGCATCAGACATAGCAGAAACAGTGCCATCTGCCACTTACCCACTTTCTCAGATGCACTGATGGTGGCATTGAAGCTGATGTGATTTGGCACAACACTGGCTGCAGGCATTAGCGACAGCAAAACCAACGCCATCTGCCACTGACCAGCTTTCTCACAAGCACTTATGCTTGCATTGAAGCTGATCTCATTTGGTGCAGCTTTGGCTGTCGGCATCTGTGATAGCAACGCCAACGCAATCTGCCATTCACCACCCTTCTCACATGCACTGATGCCAGCACTGAAGCTGATGGTGTTTGGCACGAGTCTAGATGCAGCCATTCCGAAAAGCAAGGACAAGGCCATCTGCCATTCACCACCTTTCTCGCATGCACTGATACCGGCACTGTAGCTGACGACATTTGGCAGAGTCTGGACTGATACCATTTGCACCAAGAGTTCGACAGCAATCTGCCATTTCGAGCCTTTCTCGCAGGCCGTAATGGCAGCGCTGAAGCTGTAGACATCGGGAGCTGCGCAGGATGTAAAGATGCCCGACAGTGTTTGCAGTGCCGCCTGCCACTCTGTGGCTTTTCCGGAGGCCACGATCGCCTTGCATAAAGCCTGGGCTCCCCACTATTCCCTGAATAGCAAAGGGTACACTTTTCCTAAGGAAACCCCTACATAAAAGGGGCAAAGGGTACTAAGGCGGGACTTAGAAGCTTTCTGGCTCCACTTTCTAGCAGTCGCTGTGCTACGTGAACTGCAAGCTGCCAATCTCGGGTCCGCTGCGCAGCGGCTTGGCAGCGTCGCCATAGCCGGAACAGCTCCACATGCTTTAGTCGACTTGACATGTAGAATACGGTTCTCTTAATGCAGGAACCTGATTCAGAAACCCTGGCCCTAAAACCCCGAAATATTAGGATTCATATGAGGGACCCCAAAAAAGAGACCCAAGGCTTCTTAATCAGGTTCCCATACTGCAGGGTTTCTACAAAGCGTCACCAGAATTAGAATAGGGTTTGCGGTTATGTTATAGTAGAGTTGTGAAGACGCCCTATGTTGACCAACGTCGAATCAGGCAAGAACTTAGATCTCGGGCAATGTCGCCGTCAGCAGGCTGAATGATTCAACAGTGCCCCTAAGCCCTCAACCCTAAACCCTAAACCCACACCGCTACAAATGGACCCAGACTACTGACTCGTCATCTCTGAACCCCACTGAAACCCCACACCTAAAGATTTTAGAGACCCTGCAATCACCAAAGCCCCCGACATATTTCCTGAGCTAAAGCATCGCTTAGCAGCAGTCACTACCAAAGGGGTCGGAGATATTAACAATAGTGTGTGTTCCGAAATTGTAGTCCCTGTATACCTATGATCCTGTTCTTTAACTTTTTGTAGAAACTCATAGCTATCTGTGTAGACCCCTTAAACCCCCCAGTCTTGAAGACCCTACAGTTTGAAAAGTGGGATGAGGGTAGGTAAGCACTAAGGATCCCGTTTATGTCCGGGCGGCTCTTACAGAACCGCTGTGGTTAGCTGCTCACAAGTCACAGACCGCGATGTCTAATTCTAATGAACCGATCCCAACAAGGAAAGCATGCGATTCACTCTGGACCTCTATTGTGGGAATCTAGGGGCCTCAATGATTAGAATAGAGTTTTGGTGTTAAATTATATTATGATTATAACAGAGAACCCCCAGAATAAAAAAAGGTAATTTTCTAGCTTCCCCAGTAACCCCTTAATACAGTAAGGGTACCCTTTTCCGAATATTCGGCTTTAATAAGGAGACCCCCAAATAAAAAGGGCAAAGGGTATTATAACCCTATAACCCTAAAACCCTAAAACCCTAAACCCTAAACCCTAAACACAAAAACCTTAAACCCTAAAGCCCTAAACCCTAAACCCTATGTTACGTTCTGTTCCTTACAGAGGGGTCGGAGAGCCGAGCCGATTTCGCTTTACCGGCGGAGTACTTGAGGGCTTGCTTTAGGGTTTAGGGGTTTGGGGGTTTAGGGTGTAGGCTGTGGGGTTTAGGGTTCAGGGTTTAGGGTTTAGGGGTTTAGGGTGGGCTTAGGGTTTAGGGTTTGGGGGTATAGGTTTTAGGGTTTAGGAATCTCTTCTTTCCGGAACACGATCAGCCAGATGTCTTGTACTGCTGGAACATCTTCTGATCGGGCTGACAGCCTCGGGTCAAGTTGTATCCAGACTCGTTCCATGCAAACCCGCGCTCGCCACGTGTCTCACACGCACTGATAGCACAGTTGAAGCTGATCCGGTTTGGCACAACTCTGCTTATCGGCATGCCTGCAAAGAGTAGCAGCGCCATCTGCCACTCTCCACCTTTCTGACATGCGCTGATGGTGGCATTGAAGCTAATTTGATTCGGCTCTACACTGGCATTCATCATCAATGAAAATAACCGCAATGCCATCTGCCACGCGCTACCTTTTTCGCATGCGCTTATGGAGGCACTGTAGTTGATCACATCTGGCACTAGGAAGGCTTGCTGCATCCAGGAAAACAAAAGTAGTGCCATTTGCCACTCCCCCTGTTTCTCGCAAGCACTGATGCAACCACTGCAGCTGATCTGATTTGGCACAAGACTGGCCTCCGGCATTTGAGCCAGCAGGAGCAAGGCCATCTGCCATTCGCCAGCTTTTTCAGTTGCGCTGATGCCAGCATTGAAAGTGACCTCATTCGGCACAATTCTGGTTGCCGGCATGTGCCTCAGCAACACTGTCGCCGTCTCCCAAGCACTTGCTTTCTCACAAGAGCTGATGCCGGCACTGTAGCTGATCTCGTTGGGCAGAACATCGGCGGCAGGCATAAGCGACAACAAATGCAATCCCGTTTGCCACTGACTACTTTTCTCACAAGCACTGATGCCGGCACTGTAGCTAATCTCGTCTGGCTCAACACTGGCAGCTGGCATGTGCAGCAGCAAAAATAATGCCATCTGCCACTTCCCGCCCTTCTCACATGCGCTGATGCTTGAATTGAAACTGATCTCATCCGGTACAACTCTGGCTTGTGGCATCTGCGAAAACAGAAACAGAGCCGTCTGCCACACACTACCCTTCTCACATGCACTGATGCTGGCATTGTAGCTGATCTCGCTTGGTACCACAGCCGCTGCAGGCATCTGCGAGAACAATACCAGTGCATTTTGCCACTCACCTCCCTTCTCACATGCGCTGATGCCAGCGTTGTAGCTCACCTGGGTTCTTGTTAGAGGATTAGAATTTTTGGGATCTCTAAACAAATAATGGGGCGTCCTTTTTATGGTAACATAAATTACATCCTTAGCAAGAACCCAGTCACCACATTTGGCAGGGCCTGGGCTGATGCCATCTGCTCCAAGAGATCGACTGCCATCTGCCACTGCAAGCCCTTCTCGCAGGCCGAGATGGCCGCGCTGAAGCTGTAGACATCGGGAGCCAGCCTGGATGCAAAGATGCCCGAGAATATCAAGAGTGCCGCCTGCCACTCTGTGGCTCTGCCGCAGGCAACGATCGCTTTGCATGAAGCCTCGGATCGGCAATAGCCCCTGAATGATGAAGGGTGTGGATTTAGGGTTTAGGCTTTGTTCAGTTCTACTGAGGAACCCTTTAAACAGAATGGGCAAAGGTGCTCTTAGACTGAAACCAGACTCTGACTCCAACTAGTTATCATAAGGAACTTTCATGCAAGGGATAGTATGACCTAGCAGCTTTCTGGCTCACAGCTCCAGCGCCTCGCTGCGCCCGGTGATCCGCAGGTGTCCAGTCGGGGCTTCCGTTGCTGGACGCAGCTCCCAACATCGAAGCTTCAGGGGCCTCGTAGCTCTCGCCCAGGGTTCTATAACGGTCTTCGGGTACTCGTTCGGGTTTAGGGTTTGGGGTTTTAGGGTTTAGGCTTCAGGGCTTATAGGGTTTTGGGGTTTAGGGTTTAGGGTTTTAGGGTTTTGGGGTTTGGGGTTTTGGGTTCAGGGTTTAGGGATCAGGGTTTGGTTAAACCATCCCTTAAGTAAGGACTATACCTTCAGTCATACTAGGGATGCCATTATAGTCTGTGGCATTCCTTAGTTGAGGGACATTGGAAGATATGGGTCTGTGAGCTTTAAGGCTTATAAGGTAAACGGTTTAGAGATGACAGTTTTGAGAATTAGAGCTGAGGATTTTCGGGTTTAGGACTTCAAGCTTTCAGGCTGAGAACTCATGTGGACTGTGGGGGCCATGCTATTTACAAAGTGGGGCGTTGCTGTCATACCCAAGTTGGGGGCGTTGGGTTTAGACTCCGTTCGCGGAGCCGAATTCTCTTCATGAGCATAAAAAACATGCGGACATGGACTTTGGCAGTTGAACCTACATGCCACGTGTTCGTGAAAGAAACTGACTGAAGAGCGCTGGTGCAGGCTTGCTTGGCATATGCTGCATTCTGAGATGGCAAAATCCTAAATGCCGAATTGCAAACCCTAAACCCTAAATCCTAAATCCCAAACCCTAAACCCCAAATCCTAAATCGCAAACTCTAAACCTCAAGAGCCCAACCCCAAAGCGGACGCATCGAACCTGAATAGAAAGCGACAGCGCGACTCGAAGATCCCAGCTTTCAACTTAGGGCCCTCTTTTTAGCTCGATAGCTTCAGATCCAAGAATCAGGGGTTTGGGGTTTTGGGTTTAGGGTTCGGGGTTCAGGGTGGGTTCGGGGTTTAGGGTTTAGGGGTTTTGGGTTGAGGGTTTAGGATTCAGGGTTAAGGGCGCTTCAACACTAGGGCGGTGTGTGTGTGTGTGTGTGTGTGTGGGTGGGCGTGTGCGTGTGCGTGTGCGTGTGCGTGTGCGTGTGCGTGTGCGTGTGCGTGTGCGTGTGCGTGTGTGTGTGTGTGTGTGTCAAGTGCGGGAAGCCTGTCGAGCGCTAGCCTGTCGAGCGCTAGGACATTAAAGGAAACTACAGGTGGGGAGTTTAGGGTATAGGGCTTCTATAAGGCTTCTATAAGGTATATAGACCTTCTATAAGGCTCCAATAACGGTAACTACCCGCCTGAAAATGTCCTAGAGGACAGGGGAGATGAATGCGCAGCTCTTTCCTCCACGGCGCTGCAAGTCGCGAGTCGCGGTCGCCATCGTCTCAGCCAGCAGCTCCTCAGCAGCAGTAGCCGGAGCAGGAGCAGCCGCAGGAGTGGTGGTGGCAGTGGTAACACACAAGCAATGAACAGTCCTAAATTCGAAAACAAATAAACGGAATAAGACAAGTGGTAAAGCACAGCACAAGAGATAAGACTTGCCGCGGCAACATCCGAGGACATGCGACGGGCTCGCACAGAGGTATTCTGCACAGAACGTAGAATTAAGTCTTGATTGTAGAAACAAGCAGAGACTTGATCACAAGTAACACCACCACAGGCTCCTCGTCCTGCCCCTCACCATCATTATCATCATCATATTCATCATCTTTATGTAGACCATAATCGCCTTCTGTGCCATCATCCGTGCACCATCATAAAGACCTGCGATAAGCGATGGAATAAGAAAAGAAGCAGACGGAGAAGGAATCAACAGTCTTAGCAGCAAAGATGCCGGTGAAGAGCAACAGGGTTAAGAGAAAGCTCGGGAACAAACACTATATGTTTGTGGGTGCTTCGTACTACACTCAGCGCTTGCATAAGAAAGGCCTAAACCCTAAATAGCGACAATCATCTCAAGACCAGTCGCAATTAAGAGCTTGGAAATGAGGAAAAAATAAACCTGTGTTTCAGGATGGTTAGTAGTGACAGTCGTCAATAACAACGGCACCAGCAGGAACAACTACAGATATGGGAACCTGATTAAGAAACCCTGGGCTTTTTTTAGGGCTCTTTATATTAACCCTACTATTTTGGTGGTATAGGGCCAGGGTTTCTGAATCAGGCTCCTACAAATACCCATGCGGTGGGCATGCGGCCCTGGGCCTTAAGCGTAGGAGCCTCTGGCAGAGACCTGATTTCTCTGAAAAGCCCGAAGCAAGTTTGTAGCCTGGAGCTTTACGCTCTCTCAAAGCGTCTTGTGGTCCCTAGGCCCTAAACCATGACCCTTAAACCCTAAATCCTAAACCCTAGACCATGAACCCTAAACCCTAAATCCTAAACCCTAAATCCTAGGCCCTAAATCCTAAACCCTAAATCCTAAACAAATGAACTCGACACCTGGTTCTCTGGTGATGGGAGGTCTGAAGTTACCTACCGGGTTCGCGGGCTTCGATTTCCTGCGCTTGGGGGATTTCGGGGTTTGGGCTTGGGGTTTAGGGCCTTAGGGTTTTGGGTTTAGGGGTTTAGGGCTTTGGGGTTTAGGGCTTAGGGGTTTAGGGTTTAGGGGTTTAGGGTTTAGGGGTTTAGGGTTCAAACGTTTAGGGTTTAGGGCTTAGGGTTGCCG